>ONZP01000231.1:0-169545 GCA_900312805.1 Fusarium torulosum
GCTCATGGCATATAAAAACCCAAGCTGTCCCAGTTCCCAGAGACATCAAACAATCACACTTGACAATACTCAAATGCACAACACCATGATGGCGACGGAGCTCGCAGCTTTTCAGGAAGCTCTCCAAGAGTTACAGGAGGATCTTGACTATATTCGCCGCCTTGTAATGAATGCCGATGCAAAAGCCAGAAAGCTTTATCAAGGTGTGGATATGGTAATACGTGAGCTGGTATAACCACCGCCTTTGCCTTTGTTTTTGACATATATACCTAACAATCTGCAGGACACCCCTTCACCGGAAGCGCCAGTTACCCCAACGTGCCCTTTCGTACCATGGGGGGAGAATGACGATGCAACAGACTTCGAAGATGATGGAAATACAAGCAGTGATGAGAAAAGGGCAACTGGGTCTTAAATTATCAGTCTACACACCACAGGGGTAGTATTATATACCTTTAGCGCGTTAGATAGAGTACCTAGAAGATACAAGGACTGCACGTCGCTCCTTTCTACTTTCATCCGGGCTATTCTCACGAGATTGGGGAAACTATTTCTTATTTATCTCAAACGAATCATTAAGTCTCGTCAAATTGATCCGCTAATCCATTCCTCCACAAGAGCATCCTTTTTCACAACCTGTCTAGACGGTAAAGCTTCAGTCCACTTGAGGGTTTCTTCAGGGTGGTTCCAAGCCTCCAAGGCCTGAATCCAGGCTGATGGGTACACATCTTCTGCCACGACCATATATAGCGATCCCCCAGATTCCAATGAGGCTTTCGAAGAATTCTCCAGGCTGTGAAGTCTTGTGGATTGTCGGTCCTGGTATTGATGGAACTTGGTTCGGTACCATCTAGAAGTTTCCCAGAAGTATGGAATAAGATTCCCCGACCCTCGCGTTCGGGAAAGGCAGTTATCGCTGCTGTATATTTTCTAAGTCAATATTAGCTTAGTTCATTACCAGCAGGACTATAGGTACTTGAGAGAAGAAATTAACCATTATCAGAGTGTATCTCTTTGTAGGTGCACAAACGGATCTCACGAAATCGGGGGTGCCGTCGAAACGGCGTTTGAGGAAGCAGACCTCTTGCCAAGCTTGCAACTCTTCCCAGTCTTCAAGATTGAATAAAATGCTCTTGAAAACATTGTCATACCAAGACAGTTCGAGCATAAGGGCTTGAATGAAGCTGGTATCCAGATCCTCTATGAGGGTCTGATAGTTGTAAAGAGCAAGACATTGTACGTCTGTCAGGCCATCATCAACCCAAAGATCAATAAGGGTTTTCATATGTGCCCCCATGATTTGAGGGTCAACGATGTTAAGTAGGACTTCTTCTGACATTGTGTGCGCGGGAAAGTCTGATATGGACCTCTCAAACAGAGCGCACTGGGTCTGTTCTTAAACTAGATATGAATAACGACATAAAGGTATTTAGATGAGTTTTGAACTAATTATCCATTCTCGGCACAAGTGAGCGCCTATTCATGTGATTCGAGATACTCCGACGCCCCCGAGTTTGCCGCTTCGGCCCGGTATACGACCAATTCCGGAAGTGGGGCCTTCGGCGCATCAGCCACGGCGCTTCGCCATGCCGGCTTGACCTCATCTCGGTTTAAATTTGACATAAGTGCTCTATTAGTTGTGACTGGCACTATCTCTAGTAACTGCTAAATCTAGCGCAAGCGCTATAACTTGCTTTATTACCTGGTATAGTTTGCACAGATAATCACAGTTCCGTACCATTCATGCCCCTAACCTTTCAGCTATTCTTATATATTCGCAACCTTACCAATCTTCCCGTTATGTCTCGCCAGATTCATCTCCAAAGAGCTATGAACAAACTTAACGTTGACGATTCGATGGCACTGATGAATGCGTTTGCTGGAGACGCTACCGTTGCTCAGTGTCATCGTGCCAGAGTCAACCCTCTACACTACTTGTCCAAATCCTTCAAGTACGCTGTCACCCTTCTGTCCGTCATGTTCGACACCGGGTGTGTTATTAGCGGTTCTCGGGCCTTAGACTTCTTCGTACCCGGGTCTGCAAACCAGGACTCTGACTGGGACTTTTATGTCCCAGGCTACAAGGAGTCTGTGGCCGACATGATCCATGCATTGTCCCTTTGTGGAGTGACTTGGGGGTCCAACGTCGATCTCATCGCCACTGATTTCCTCAGAGACGGTCGGGTGGAAGTTAGTTCGAATGTACTGCAAGCTCTATCGTCGTGGTTATCGCCTGACCTGCAAGAAAGCATACTGGGCGAGACGGTCCATGAGATCCTCACGGTATTTACGCGATTGAGAAGCAGCATCCCTGATTCACCAACCTACATCATCTCCCGCGCTTCTGGGGGGGACATCGTCATCAAGCCCAACATTGATGAAGGCTGCCATGTCGAAGATCTGGCCGGATACGAAAGTTCCTCGGGCGAACAGTTCAGCATGATTTGCGGATCCATCGAAACGCCGCAAGGGAAGCAATCTGTGCAGCTAATCATTGGCTGTCACTACCATGGTGTCAGAAGTTGTCTGAGCTTCATCAAAGACTTTTACGCGAGCCATGTTCAGTGTTTCATCGGCGGTTGGTGTGCTGCCCATATGTATTACTACCATGCAACCAGCAAGGAAGCCACTGTATGGGAACGTAAGCGCACCAAGGCAGTTGACAGGGCTATCGAGAAGTATCGCGACCGTGGATTTTCGTTCCGTGAATCAACTCACGTAGAACCCATCATTCGTCGTTTGGATGACATGAGTTCTATGTTCTTGGACTACGGAGACATTTATCGGCCTTTCCTATGCAAGTGGAATGTTGACATGTTCGACCGGTGGTTGGCAGATCGACGGCAAAACATAGAGGCTATTCACTGGCTTGAATTCGAAACCAGAATTGAAGCGTTATTCAGCCCTTTGGAGCGATGCTCTAGAAACCGCCCTTCGTTTGCTGATGCAAAGTTCAGCTTCCCCGTCCGCCAGCTGCGACGTTTGTCGGATGTTATCAGTCTCAATGCAAGTAGTTCTGGCCGCATGAGAACAAAGGACTTTTCCAGCAGTGTGAGAAAGACACTTGCTGGCACAGAGTGGCATGTAAAGGAGGCTATCAAATCCGGAATGGTTTATAATTCTCTTCAAGATGCAAGCCCATGGTCCTGGACAATGTAGTAGCTATAGTAGACTTTTTATTTAAGTTAACAATTTGCATGATCGAGGTTTCTAGTCCAGTCGGGGTCTAGACTTAAGGAGCCCATCAATGTTCGATCCTGAGTGTCGTTCAATGCCAGAACCCAGCCATTAATAACATCTAGCCACTCACTTGGGTAAATGCCTTGATCTTCGGCTTGTACTTCCTGGTGCCCAAACTCAACGTCAGACGCCACGTTTTCCTCAATAAAATCGAGTAATGGACCGCTGCAAAAGTTGGTGATAGATTGTAGTTGTCTCGCGAAGATGTAACGAAGTGATATCTCGTTCGTGCGTAAAAGTCGTATTTCTCTGGCAACTTGTCTCTGACTATACGCGTGAAATTCCTCCTGGTACCATGAGGGCTCCTGGTCAAGTCTCATGAGCTCGGTATCGTGATGAACTGCCGGATCACGCTTTTCTCGCTATAAGAAAGTAGGTAAGCGGGTGCAGGTCAAAATCATGCCTATTGTAACTTACACCAAGCGCCTCAGCTGGCAACAGCTGGGTAATGATGATCAGACATCTTTTGAAGAGCGGGTCAAAGGATTGAGCAAACATGTCCGAGTCCGCACAGAATTCAAAGGCACGTTTGAGGAGACAAACTTCATGCCAGGCAGGAATTTCGTCCCAGAACTCTAAAGAGCTGATGATAAAGGGCATCTGGCGCAAAAAGTTGGTATCGGGAGGCATCAGACTCTGGACAAACTTATCGTCCAGCGAGTCAGTCAAGACCCCAACATTGTAGATTGTGTCGAACTGCTCAAAGGACAACCCTTTCTCAATCCAAAGGGAGATCAGGTCTTGCATGTGTATGCCCGAGACATTTGGATCGATCTCATCAAGAACAAAGTCTACAGTCATAATTAGAATATGAGCAACGTTAAATTCGAGTGAAAAGAGGAAAGAAGTGCTAACGAAACAGCCAAGAGTAGACAAGAACACTGATAAGATTGATCAAGAGAAACACGATATAAAAGCTGCGGACCTGTTTGCTCTCGGTCGCCGTAAAGTGGCAAGAATGGTCTATTGGTTGTCGTTTCAATCCGCTCATCCACGTAGGGGCTCAGACTCAAAGACAACATATTTACGCCATAAACGCATGTCGTGCAACATCCCTCCAGCCTCGGAAACCGTGATGACTCTCCACTAATTTACCGACAGACTGGTTGACCCTAGTCTTGCACCGCCTGCGTTGCATCACTAAAGACATTCAGCTGACTCGACTTGAATGCACATTGATCCGTGAATCACATCAAAATTCGTACTGTGCTGCGGAATTCTATCGGCTCCGGTTACAAGCTTCCCAGGCCAAGCTTGCTAGCTTCTACCAAAGGTTGGCGGTTAATTCGTCCCATAAGTTCCGTTTTATTAAAGCACGAAAAAGCACCCAAAAACTTCAGTTGTTCTATTTCCATCGTTCACCTAATACAACATGAGTCAGCCTGATCCTTTTGACCAAATCTCACAGGATCCCTGCCATTGCTTGGCATCGTCGACGTTGCTTAATGAGCGTCGGCGCAACGGTCGCACGACCATGACGCTTCTAGCGTGTCAAAGCCGCATGGCTCTCTTGGAAGCTATGGTTGACGAGAAGGAAGCTCAAAATAACCAATTACGCATGGAGAATCAGCGCCTCATCTTAACACTACGCCATTTGGTACACATATCATCTTTCATCTTTGCAAAGTTTTTACTAACTTTCATAGGTGCCGTGGGCTTGTGTTGAAACACCAGCAACGGAGGAGCGGGATGTGCCCCCCTCAGCTCCTAGGCGCAGAACTAACAGGGGAGGGTCAAGCTCGGATACGGAATCGGAGCCGCTTTGACCTAGATCAACAATAGGAAGGTGTGGGTAATGAGGGGCAACGGATGTGAGACAATTTTGAGCTATTTATCTTATCTGGGTTAGATGAATCCCGACAGTTTGGTTCACGCTAAAGTTTGACAAATGACAGTTAACAAGACTCCATAAAAAGTAGGTAAACCATGCGATCAATTACAAACTTGCAGCCAACATTAGTGGAGATGCAACCATTTTATCTTGCAACAACCAGTGCAAAAGTAAATATCCAAATACAACTTCTTCAGGCTGTTGATGCCTGCAAGCCCTTTAAAAACCTGCTTGCGTTCAAGGAATAGAACCTGCGAGTCATCCGATTCAGACTCAACCCCCTGCAACGCTTTCCTTAGCGACATGCAGTAAGAAATCTCAATTGCTATGCATCCAATCCTCGTCGCTCTCAGGTGTCATCCTTTGCCCTGTTCCCTTCTTGCTTCGTGATGCAACTCCACGTCGCTTTGCTGCCCGCTTGTAGCTACTACCGCTTTCCTCCTCATCCGGGTTAAGCTTGCGCTTGATACCCCTGATAGCTTGTGTCGCAAGCCTGGCTTGTGGGGTGATGATAGGCGAGGGCAATTGCAAGGGTGATGGCGATCGAGTCGGATCGGCATCGATGGTAATCATTTCCTGGTCTCTGAAAGCACCTTCCCATTCCATCTGGGCTTGATAAGGTGTAGTTATGACATGTTCAAGCTGGTAACTTGCGCTGTGGGCATGCAGGAGTAGAACAAACTCGTGTTGGCCGTCGCCTGTCAGCCCAAGTTCCATGTGGATGCTGTTCCAGGGAAAGTAGGATTCTCTGATTCCCGGCAGGAAAGTCATGCTAACTTCAGGGAATTGACGGGCATCGACGATCTCAGGTTGTGGCTCATGTTTTGAATCATCCGAGACCAATTGAAACCAATACTGTATGTTGCCATCATCATTCGAGAAGGACTCATAACGGACAACAGTGTTTCCATGAAGGTCTTTGCAGTTGAGTACGGCATATATGCCCTGAATACCGACGAAAGCGGGATCAACGACTCGGCAGGTAATAGATGCCATGATGGATGTAAATATTTGAGGTTTGCTGTGGATTTCGAATTGCTTTGATCATAGACAGCTTTATACCTCCTTGCTATAATTAACAATCCTAAAAGTAACAATGTATACATAATATTTAGCGATTGCACTCTACGTCCTGTCCACTACTCATGGAGTATCGAAGCGCTCAGGTACACACCACTCATTGTGCCAAAGTTGGCGCCTGATCTACCTGCTGTGGGGGGCGGGGTTATCGAGATTCATACACGCACTCGTTGGCTTGCTTGAAGGCCATTTAGTTTCTCACAGCATTACGTAGCATCATGGCAAGAATTGCGTGCTGTAAACAAAACGACGTGTTGGCTCTAAGTACATCTAGCGTATCTAATAAACTCGTGTGCCATTTTGCCCAGGCTTCTCAAATATTAAATTTAGTTATCAAACAATCGATCCCTGCATCATCCTTGTAAACTATCCACTACTCCTGCTGTGATCTGCATGCGCGATTCGCTCCGCCTCACTACCACCCTCCCCCCACCCAACCTGCACCAGGAACCGATCATGTGCTTTGCTCTGGCTCAACGTCGCCTTCAACATACCACCCCAGTAAATGATTGACCAGTTCCCGTGTGAAAACTCTCAGACTCTTACGCAAACTCTCAATGGTCTCTCGGAAATCTTCCGTGGCGCTCAAAAGTTTCGGCAACGCTCGGTCAATGTTGAACCCGATCTGGTTAATCTGGCAATTCCCGGCTGACACCGCTCGCTCAAGATCCTCAATACGTGCTGACAGGTTCTGGAGCATCCTGAACTGTGAGCACTACTGAAATGATGGTACCCGTGTATCAACTTACTGTTTAATATCTTCTGTTGGTTGGTCTACAACCGGAGAAAGCTGAATGCTGGATTCTGGTGTGCTTAAACCATGGTAGGTGGGAGGCTGCGAAGTAGCAGGTGCCACCGGAGCGGCCACAAAGTCTTGGGGGACTTCGAGTAAACACTGGAGTGCATCTTGATCGAAATCTAGCTGAGGAAGGCTGGAGTAGTCCGCAGGGTCAATAACCTGGGAGAAATCATAGAGGAAGGCGTCGTCAAAGGTGGTATCCATGGTGCAAGTAATTATAGATGATGAGCAAGTAAGATTCCTCAGTCTGCAATTACTTAGACTCAGATATATACACTGATTGTTTATCAGACGGAAGACGTTTATTAAGTGACTAAAATTGATACTTCTTCCCTTAATTTAAGACGTTGATTAAAAATAGTAAACGCGCGCATACATAAACGCCCATTTCTGGCGCTCAACTTCGATTTGCAAGACACTACACACTCAACATGTTCACAAAGACTCCCCTCACATTCGCCATTTTCCTCCACAGTGCTTTGGCGCTTTCCATGGGATACCCCTTGTGTGTATCCGAGCCCGGCCTTTCCCTAGAGGCAGGGAAGTCGTCCATCTCCGCCATGTATGTCCCCTTGCTTATCACTCGAACTTTGACTTGACTGACGCCCACAGTGTTCACTCGCCAATGGAAAAGCGATGTGAAGCTACCATGCACTTTTCTGACCCGTCTTTCCTTCCCCTCCGCTACTCTTTCGATGAAGTGGATTGTGATGGGAGTCAGGTACTAGAATTTACGGTCCCGCCAGGGTCTCCTAATGGTGATGTTGGTATCATCTGGTAATCAAGCTACGCATACTCTACAGTGTCGGCGGCTAATATGTGATAGGCAATGCACGGGTCTCGCCCCAAGCTGTAATCATGGGGTTATTTTCGGCGGCGATGCAGATCTGTCCTTATCATCAGAGTCGATGGGGGAAGTTGGCTGCCTGGTCGAGGTGATTCAAACTAGAACTGCTTCCGCAACAGTCACCCGCTCCTCCAAGACTTTCGTTGAAGTGGCACCGACCGTCGTCGTCACTACAACAACCAGATTCCAGCGTAGGATTGAAGATCAGACTGCACTGAGCACTTGGAGGACCAAGACTAAGCCTCGCACTGACACAACGGACACAACGGACACAGCGGACTCAACGGATGTAGAATCAGTCAAAACTGTCACCTCAAGCCCGAGAAGCGCTACAACTACCACCATTGGCACTGCAGAAGTCAGAGAAACTGATGAAGATCCAACTAAAACATCAGCAATTACCCTAGCTCTAGAGATTACTCAACAAGCATCCGAGACAACAAGCATGCCTACTGATGATGGGGTGTTTGTTAGCAATGCTAACAAAACGCCCATTTCTATTATACCCGCCGTAACCGCATCCATCATATCCACCCTCACAGTTTACCGTACTGTGACCGCTAGATGCACCTCATAGATGGGTTGCATCCGTTGCTGTCGGGCTCCACCCGGAGAGTCCGGCTCCGGAGCAAGGGCCCCTGCGGCACTAAATCCTCCGGACTGGCATACCCCACCATCGGAGTTACCGCCGGTGGCAAGGGGAGGTTGGAAAGGCTAACAAGTTATCACCTGCATTATCACATTTGATTTGACCAATGGCTTAGATTGTGGCCAGACCTATTTTTCTTAGCATACTTGTAATATAAGAATCACTATCTAAAAATTCATTTCTCTCATTACTTAGCTTCCTTCTATGACCCTCGTTTCAATCATGTCAAATAAAACCTTACCTTCACTTCGACCCGGCAACTCTAGCAAGGGAAAGCCCGATTCCTCCATGTCTAAAGTGGACACTCGTCAACTGGAACCAATCCACTGCCAAAAGTCTCCCCCAAATGCAAGATGCGGCCTCTACCATAATCAGGAGCTTAAAAATCTCAATGACAGGGTTGATATGATCTTGCGCGAACTTGAAGATCTAAAACGGGATTTAATTGCCTCAAACACATTGATAGTATGGAAACTTCTATTTTAGAACAATCCATATGTCCAATCTAATGACATCTAGACTATGAGCAATACTACAAGTAACGGCTACCGAAGTTCCTTGACAAGCTATGACACCTTTAGTCCGAGTACGCCTCAGCCGATGTATAATTGGTCGGTGCGTAGTAATGCCCGTTCTGCGGATGAAAGAGGGCAGTTGGAATGATTGTAGAAGGCGGTATTTCTCTGGGAGACTGTTCTCGGCCATCTTGTGGTCGAAGAATCACCGGGAGGGGGTAAATGGATTGCTAGAGATAGTTAGATACGGATCTGGACCTTCATGTAGTTATCTTACCATTTCTGTAATTGTTGGGGGGTTATATCCATTAGAGTATTGCCAGATCTTGTTGCTCCTCCGGTCACGAACAATGAAGAAAACATCTATGTCGTCACATTCCCTGTGAAGCTCTTGGGCTTTCTTGATAAGAGTTGCTCGCCTCTTCGAAAACATATTACTCCGCTTTTTTCGTTCCTTCTTCATCCTCTCGATCGATGTGGGCAGCAGCAGCTGCTGCTCTGAATATTTTATTTGCTGTTGATTCATTGCTAACCTCAATAGATAATAAGTAATGATCTCGTAATATAACTCTGATGCCTATGGCATTCCGCAACTTAAAGTATTGTCCGGAGGGGCTTATATTTCGTAGTCTTTTTTTAATATGCTGTTGTGGACTGCTTAGATTTAGCATGCTAAAACTTAGAAGTCATTTCCACCTGTATATATTTACCTGTTCTTTTTCCTCTCCTGCCACAAGTGCCTTTTTATTGGCCATTCTTAGAAGTCTGGTCCTGGCTAACATCATCTGTGATCGAGAATGGCGTTCAAGGATCGTGATTACGAGTTGCAGATTGATCAATTAGCCTGCAATGTGGTTCGCCCTGAAGCCCTGGTCGTCTTCGCGAACAACGTGGACAAGATTTATGAGTTTTGGAGGATGTTACATACTATGACCAACGTACCCGATAATACTCAAGACACAAGCGCACAAATAATGAAGGCCTTCCAGTTCTTGGATAATACAATGGCCAATCGAGAATATCCCCACCAGCTCTGCCGACTAAGCCACATTGCGTTGACTAGCACGATAACCAGGTTCAAAAAGATCATTGGACTTAATAGACGACAGGGAAGGATCCGGTCACGATCGGGGTACCGTGACGCCGCGGTTGTGATGGATCTTTATCTTGACTCCCAAGGGATTGTCTCAGACAAGGTACAGGCAAAGAAGCTACTAAACAGGCGTATACAAACCAGTCGTCGGTGGACGGAACTAGCAAGCAGCTACCCGCTACTTTTGGTAACTTACTCTGATGCAGCTGAGAGTCTAGTGTCAGTATGTCCCTCGTTATCACTGTGTCACTTCTAACCATCCAGTGCCAATCGTAAGGTGTCCAACATGGCCTTGAAGGCCCTTGGTTTACGTTTGTCAACTTCAGCTATGCCATCTTTACTCCATGCCTCGAGCAGGCTTCGCTTTCTTGCTGAAAAGGGTGTTCAGCCAAATACAGCAGAAGCGCATGCGATTTTGAAGGAAGTAGTTGGCACTAAAGTGGCGCTGTTATCCGGTGGGATTTGAAAGGGTTTAGAAGCAGTCCTGGTAGACTAAATTGAAGAGAGTTACCTTTCTCAGCTCTGAAATCCGAATTGAATTGGTAGCACCCCGACAAGCCATGTTTTACGAATGACTGACCTGTTGATCGTTATATGCCCAAAGGCACATGCAACGGCCAGGTACTTGAACTAATACCCTGTAGGTTCTGACCGACCAATTACAGCCCCGCATTTCACAGCCACGATTGCCTACGGGTTGTTCTGCTTATTGCCAGAAACATCAGGGTTAGAATTACGAGATGAAATAACATGTCTCTTAAATACTACCATTCTTCTTCCTCTTCTGGGTCAGGTCCCTCAAATCGACTTTGTGGCATCTCAGGTATTGACGGCTCCCCTTCATGTTCGGGATGGTCCAACATTCTGAAACGTTTTCTCTCTCGATCTTGGTATCCTTGCGGCCTCCTCCTGATTTCTTCTCCCGTTATTTCATCTGATTTCCTGTATATAGGCTTGTGTCGTGGGAGTCTATCTGACTTGTCCGCACGATTTTGCGACTGGGTCTGTGGAGATGCCTCGAACACATCAACGGCAGGGGTGGAGCGGCGTTGCTGAGGCTCAGGCACTTCCGGATCTGCTTCTTGCTGTCTTTGTTTCTGGTGGATCTGATTTACTCTCTTGACGCGTGGCAGCGAGTATCCTTGGATCTTCTTTTTCCTTTCGGCCTCCTGCTGTTTGAAATTCTTTTTCTGCTCTTCTACCTCTCGGTCTCTCCGGGCCTGCTCTATTTGCTCTATTTGCATGACCCGTAGCTCCCAGCTATCCTCAGCCTGTTCTGGTTGTGGCTCGCCTTGTAGCAGCGCCTCGGGATCGTCGACTGTAGGAGCGGACCTGCGTTGATGTGTGCCGGGCACAACTGGTTCATCAACACTCGTATCCATAGCCCCAGATTCTGCCACCGATTCCTCGGGTACAGGTGAAGGTATTCTTCTATTGCTGTTCTTTGGGGCTTTAGTTAATGTTTTGCCTCCCGCGACTCTACTGCTTTGGTTGCGTTTAGCAACCCCAGCATGACTACTCGGGCCCTTCTTTTTTGTCTTCTTTCTTGTTATAGGTATACGTCTGTTTCGTTCCACCTTTTGTTTTTCAAATGGATTGTCAGACTCGACCCAGTCCATATCTTGTGCCAGATCAAGACGGGGTGCGTCCGAAGGTAATGTTTGCTCCTCATGGGTGGATGTGCTAATATCAAACAGAGGCCGACCTCTCAATCCGTCGTAGTCTAAGATAGCCCGACCTCCGCCTACCGCTACTTCCAAGTTGCCGAAGAATGCCTGCACAAAGTCGTGTTGAATAAGTGTTGGGTTTGGCTCTCGTTCATCTTGTACCAGGGCAGCTGAGGCCAGAGTGGGCAGGAAGGACTTTGTACGTAGTTCTTCAAACACACTGATCGTCGGCAATCCTCCACGCCAAATTGGTTCTGCACATAATACAACGAATTCTGGTATTTTCGGCTGGATATCGAGGTCTGAGAGTTGGAGGCCCTTTTCGATCTTCTCATTCCAAAAGCCCATCGCGCTGGCGATCATACAAAGGCGACGCCTGTGATTGTCGCAGGCATATGCGTCCATGCCAATGCCTTTGACGTCTTGCAAAGGCGGTTCGGAGCCCAAAAATGGAAAAGATCGAAGCGCTGCCAGCATCAGCTGGACGAATGCGCACCGAACTTCGAGAGGGATAAGCATCGACCGATATAGTCCTTCACGGAATTCAACATAATCTTGGATAGGAAATTTCTTCCCCCAGTCCTGTGCAAGGTTGTCGTATAAACTCTCTGGTGTTTTGGCTGGAGCTAAATCAGGCTTTGCCTTTTCCGTCGGTCTTTTGATTTCAATATACTTTTCTAGTATCTTAGCGCCGACTGTCAAGTATCGCATATTCTCATGAAAGGTCAAGACGCTGGGGATAACGCCCTCAAAGGCTAGTAAGTTCCGCAGTAACCTAGATCTTACTCCTTCGTTGGATACATTGCAAAAGAGAGTTCCGGTCTTCATTTTCATGCGTATAGCCTTCTGGTCGCGCGCACTCCATGCTGGGGCTTTGAACTGGAGAAAGCGGGCTGTTGGGGCGTCTAGGCAACGCCGCAGGCTTGGGTCGACTCCATCGAAAATCTTGTCGTTCCATGCACGGTATATGTGCTTCCAGTAAGCCAAAACTTGCTCATCGATGTGGGCGGCGAGATGCTTAGCCCAATTGCCCAGTTTGATGTCGTCCCAGAGACCAGGAAAGTTTGCCACTTGCCGCATAGCAGTCCATATCCTGTTCCGATTGAAGACCATAGTCACGTGCTTTCGCTTCCCGCGTGACAATCGTTCTAGCCACTTCTGGGCTAGTGATGGCTGTTGCTCCTGGAGCAGAAGAACTTGTCTACAGATCTCACCATCACTATATCTCCCTGGGAGCTCTGATGGAATACTGTATATTCGAACGATGCAGCCGTGGCTTTGTCCGAGAAGGCTTTTGGCTTTTTCTAGGCAATGTTGCCCCAATAAAGCATCGATCTTGAACCTGGAATTCAGCAATGCTTCTTCTCCGTGCAGGGATTGCCGAAACTCTTGCCGACTGATGCCCAGCTGCTCTAACATACGATCGAGCTTCTGAGGCGAAACAATGCCAGTTATTGGTTGGTCATGGTTACTGAGAAATCCCTCGAAGTCGGATACAGATGCGGCGTCTGAAAACGCTGAGGGGCATTCAGAAAATCCGTCAGACGTGAGGAGGGCGAGGGGGACGCGCATGACCCCCTCCAGATAATCACTTAAAGATGTCATATTGTTAGACCTGGGCGTTTGATCTGGGGTTCTAGCGTTCTAACAGCGTACCGAGTTGGGGTTGTGTAGTAATTTGTAGAGGGAAAGCTCATGCGCTGGTAGTGGAGACGGCCCTATTCCTCAGCGCCGAATACGGTTCTAAAATTCGTGGGCTAAATACCAGCACCTTGTTTTAACATGCTTAAAATTGAGAGAGCGTGTACAATTGACCAGGCATTGGCCTATGCGTACGCACCACGTCGGTAATGACGCCGTCCACACACAGCACGTAGAAACATCATGCCATCTGTTGAACCTCTCTTTGAACTTCAATCCAACGCCCCCGGGCTGCCAGGTCCCTACCTGGTCGAGAATCTAGCACCCTATCATATTTTCGACGAAATGGATCAAGTAAAGCCAAAAATAATACTGGCGATTGGAGGCATGTGTAAACGCCAGTATATGTCTTCCAGTTACTTGGTTCGCGGACACCCAAAGGAACATTGCATCGCAGTAGCTGACATCGGTGATGATACCCTTATACTCGATGGAGAGCTGCATCTAAAGGACCACGATTCCTTGCCGCGATTTCAGGAGAAACGCCCTATCGGAGGAGGATATCGTGCTCACACGCTGGAGAAAGAAGTATTCCGCACTGGTACAGTCGCCAGTCAGATTTATGCAGGCGTCTTATCGCTTTTCAGTGATCTCGTTGTAATATTTATTCCTGACTTTGGTCTGGCGCCGGCTCTTGAGCTTCTGTGTTTCTGGATGAAGTCTGCAATGATGTCAGAATGCCACCTTACTTCTAGGGTTGTGCTTCTACATGATAATATTCCACCAACCATGGAGATCGATAATCGCTTAATGGCGTCTTTAGCCTCCGAGCTCCGCAGGACAGATCCCCTCAGGTCGTACACGAACGCGAATGTTCGGGAAATCATGGAGAATACTTTCTGTATCACCAACGTGTCTTTGGCGGATTTCACATGGTGGAAACACGTGGATGAGGCGCTTATGATCGCCAGGGCTGAACGCGTTGACAAGGGCATGGGCTTAACCGCGAACAATATTAAACACCTTCTCCAAAACGCCATCAAACAGCATGTGCAAACTCCGTTTGTGCCATTTGATATAGTCCGATCTTTGTGGCAGCACCATTCTCAAAGCTTGCATTGTCAAGTTGCGCTTCGTAGCTTTTTGCAAAGCCATCAATCAATTGGCGATGCAGAAGTCGGGCTTCTCGCGTCAGCTTTACATTTCGATGCAGGCCCCCTTGGAATGCCCTGTAAGTTTAGGGCACAATTGCCTCCCTTCACCAACGGTACTGACAATATGCAGGGTTTCCTCCAGAACGCGTTTTCAGAAGTCTTTATCGTGAACTGATAAGTAATTGTGGATATGACATGAAGCATGCAGCTCTTGATCATTTGCGATCCAATTTTGTAGCAATTGCAGAAAACTGCCGTGAGATGGGTCTCGACGCATGCCACGCTCATCTCGCGCGCATTCAAGGGATGCAGTCGAGCGAATTAAAACGCCTCTTGTATACTTGCTCTTTCTGTATCCTGCAGAAGCCGAGTTGGACACTTGATTGTGGCCATCTACTTTGTAGAAGTTGCGTGATAGCCCATGGAAAGTGCGACGAACATCATCGTTCACAGCTCACATCGTGCCCAGTGTGTCAAAGCCCAAACTTGACTTCATTCACCATGAAACCCCCCACAGCTTCCGCAATCACCCTCAAGCTTGCAGGCACAAGCCCAGTAAAGATCATGCAATTTCTACTGGATCTGCGTCGCGCCATAGGCATTCCCTTGAAGGATTGTTTCGATATAGTCGTTGGGTCCGGAATTGGCAAGTCGCTCAATAGGATACCAACCCCCACGCAAAGCTGACTTTACTCAGGCAACTTCTTCGTGATCACTGCCTTGCTTGAAGGCTGGGATCTCTCCGACTGTGCGTACCACTTGAAGCACCTTCGTCGAGGACGCCTGCGACGTAACTGCGCCAATTTCGGAAAGAATTTGACCTGGGACCTGACTAGAACGCACCTATATAACAACAAGACAGTCTCTCTCGATTTCGGAAGGAAGGCGTTGTTTTACCAAGGGCAAAATGACATGTTAGTTTTCTTTCCCGTTTTTTCTTTTGTCATAATAACCGAGGAACAAGAAACGAATCCGACATTTCGATCCAGTATGATGAGAGGCCATATGACGAGCAGCTTCTTATCCATACCACAGACTCCATAATAGCCGGCCTGTTCTATATCGAGCTTGCCACGGAGCCTACATTCTATAAAGGCTGGGAGATATGTATCATTGAGATTCATTGCCGTGTCCCAGCAGGCCCAGAGCTACTCAACCTTGTCTACAAGCTCCATAGGTCAAACACACGTCTATGCTATGGCGAGTCCCGAATGTTGGGAAAGGATATTATGCTATGTGGAGGTGATGTCATAGAGCGATGCCAAGACAACCGTTCATTCCAGAGGGACATAACTGTCAAAGTGTCGTCCCCTCGCGATGTAATCAGGGTATCACTGGAGACCGCTGGAAAAAAGTGGCCTATCAGTAAATGTCCCTATCGCGTTGAAGATCTAGTGCAGGACCAAAACGTCAGTTGGAATGACAGAGCCTCGCTTAAGTTTTCCTCTGCTCAAGAGAAATCGCACAGCTGGACAGGCGTTGAGACAAGGGTTAGCCAGTATTTATCTTTTTATTGAGGAAGTTCTAGTGACATAAATCTTATGGACATGGTTGCATTTTTATTTTTCATTTAGGACATGCATTAGCGAGAAGTACTGCCGCAAAGGTAGGTTATGGATCATAGGTTGTGTTACATAAATAATTACGAACTAGCATTATAGTACATTTTGCCCTTTAACTTCAATTCCGTCCGAAGCACGTGTCAAATGACATAACCGCAAGTCTGAGAGCCATCGGAATAGGCTTGGATTTCTTTGGCGATCCCCTCTGGATTTTCTTTCGTGATGGTGAAGGTGATGGAGATGGCGATGACGAAGGTGAAGGTGATGGCGAAGGTGACGGTGAAAATAATGGTGATGGCACCGATAGTGGGGGAGATGATTGAGCGGGTAAAGACCCGTTCAAATCTGGAGATACTGATTGGTACAGTGATGAGTTGGAGGATTCAGAAGAACCATTGGAGCTGAAACTGTTGGGGGTGCTTGATCTCGACGATGTTGCCGCCGACGACTCATCACCTTGGGCTGTTGTGCTTGGTGTTCCAGCTTTCTTAGGTATCTCGTCGGGACCAAGAATATCATGCGCCGGGATAGAAAGCTTAGAGAACTCTGGAAGGAGACCAGGGCGTGATTCATAGCCAGTGATGCGGCCATCTGGCCTCTTAATGAAGATGAGAGCATCACCACCGTAATAGCGGTACCAAGTATCGGTTTTCTTAAAGAGTCCATTCTGTCTATTGCGCATCCCCGCCTCGACATTGCGATTTTGCTGCAGACGACGGCGGCGGGGAGATCTTGATGGCTGGTTTTGAGTTGGAGACATTGTATGAACTGGTAGGCAATGTTCTTTGGAGAATTCTGGTGTGCTATCAAACTTTGCGATCTGGCGGGTTAAATAAATCAACGAACCCAAAGAACCCCAGTAGCTCCGGATCGCAGGCGCTTATTTCTATAATAAAACAAGACTTACGCGCACATCTGTCTTAATAGACGCCGAGTGCTAAAATTAGCGGAGGTCGTAGCGGCAGCTTACAGGCCAGGCAGCGGTCCGCCTCCGATAATGTTGCCCGTGAGCCCCACTTGTCACCGGGTTTGGATTACCGTACCGCTGTCCGACGCCCCGCTTTTATGAAAGTATGTCCGACGACACCCGGCCAAGATGAGCGGCTAGAACAGTAAAGCTTACGCGCCCAAAATCTGAGCTCTATTTTAATAAGTCTAATTTAACACAGCATCAGCTTCTTGTCCCAGGACACATACATACGTCCGACAAGACCGCAGCCGGCTTTGATCTCCAAACATTCAACCATATCGCTAATATGGACAGCAGTTTATGGTATCTGATTGCCCTTGCTGGCATCTTTGTTTTATCTCTTTCTCTTTGGTTCCTAAGCTCCATTATACCAAACATTCATAACAGCTTCACACGACACATCACATACCCCCTCTTCCTCAAACGTCGCCGTTTCTGGGATAGCATTACGCGCCTACAAGCGTTCCTTATCGTCTTTTTCCTCGTCGCCAATCTCATTGTTATCTTTGCTCCGTTCAAAGACGTTGACTGGCGACAAGTAGAGAGGAGGGCTGCCTTTACCGCGGGAGTAAATGCCATTCCGTTATGCCTTGGAGGACGAATGGGACCTGTGGTACAAATGCTGAACATCCATCGAAGTTCTTACCTGTTGTTTCACCACTGGGTTGGACGAATTGCAGTTCTAGAAGCCCTATCTCACGCTTTAATCGTTCTTTTGCTTCGTCCACATACTGGGACGCTCGTCACGTCTGGATGGGTTGTAAGTGATATATTTCCGTCCAGGAACTTTACCTATCTGACACATATAGACATTTGCCGGGTTTTTGGGGGCACTCGTATTCTCTTTCTGGTTGCCGAGGCACTTGTTAGGGCGCTGGTTCTTGCTCAGTCACAGGGCCATTGCTCTTACCGGCGTTGCTGCGCTATTTTGGCACGCACTAAGGGTCTCACAAGTCAGATCACAAATACTAGTCGGTATTTGCTGCATTATATGGCTTATTTCAACCCTTTACAGGATGCAAAGTCTTATCTTTCGTCGGCTCTCGGGAGAAGTTGTCGAAAAGTTAGATGGGCGAAATGCAACGAGGCTTGACATCTCACTCAGATACCCGGTTCATGTGAAGCCAGGCAGCTATTTCAACATCTTCTTCCCTGGAAAGATAGGGTCTTACAACCTCCTCTACAGTTATCCAGCCGTGGCATACTGGCACCCGCCAGATGACATCGACCCCAATGGCAAGTCGTCCAATATTAGCTTCCTTCTGTCCCATAGTACAGCAAACGTGACAGCCTTATCTGTCCTACAAGCCGGACAACATGTTCTTCTTGATGGCCCTTTTGGGAAAGGCCTTGACATGGAGTCTTATGAGAACGTTATTCTTCTTGCAAAGGGAATGGGCATTGCTGGTATGCTCCCGCTGGCTTTGAGGCTATCAGAAAGACGGCAACACGACGATCGTGTTCGGACAGAGCTGCAGAGACTAACAAAGATGCACCAGAGTCTATTGAGACAGGAGCAGTCTGCTGATCTGGACTCGCGTGCCGGAATCATCCAAGAGAAGGTCGAGGTTGCCAAGCAGAGGGTAGCGTTGTCGAGAAAGCCACTTTTCCGCGATGCAACCAAGAAAGTCACTCTCTTCTGGTCCTTGGAGTCTAATTCTCAAATGGACCTGGTGGCGGATCAGTTAAGATCACTGCAACAGCTGGACCCTGATAATGTGAGTTTGTCAATATATGCGTGAATGGTTATTAATGCAGATGTCAGAACTTCTTGGTTGTGTGGTGTGGGTACCCTTTTCCCAAGACAGGTGAACAACCGTTCCAACAACTTTCAACCTTTTGGATGTGTCTTGAGCCATCTCCTCAACGAAAATCATTCGACGATCTTATCATCTCTAAAATCAAAGAGGAACGCAAGAAGGTTCAAGGCCGCATGATGGTTTCAAGTACGGTCCCCATGCGTTTATTCAAGTTTCTTTCCTAACTATCTTAGCCTGCGGTAATGCAGACTTTACATCGCGAGTTCGTGAGGGAACTATCCGTAGTATTGAGGATATGGGCATTACGTTTGTAGAAGCTGAATATCGGCCACCTGGTATAGCCACTGTACCAACCAACGAGGCTTTTGGTCATGAACTTTTAAGGGAGCGGGCAAGAAAATTGAGAAGGCAGAGGTCATCACAGGATACAGAGATGAGGAATCTGACCGATCGTGTTTCGTATGGAAGTACATACTCAGAAGGATTTAGTAGAGTCCCTCTTTAGATAATAGATAAAGTTTTTACCAGCAGTTAAGATTAATATGGAAACGGTTTAATTGCAGAAACTTTTATTTGTGATTCAGACTTGCCCATGTTCAATATGATTCATGATTTCCAGTACGTCTCGCTTAATTCAAACGTGTTATATTTAGTACATAGCGGAATGCTTCGCGTGAAGTTAGTTATAATATCTCTATATTAACCTCAAGGCTGGCTGGCTCACTACCTAACATACGTCTTAATTTAAATACTTGACTATAAATTCTGGTCGGCCCCCATAAGTACACCGGGAACTTCAAGCAGCTCGAGCATCACTAGAACGCGCATCCAACATGACACGCACTGTTGGTTTGGTAGGAAGCCTTGGGGCCAAGCTCTCTTTCGCATCAGTGGAGAGGTTTCTCAAGAAGGTCGACGGCACGCTCATCAAGAAAGAGGATGTAGAAGTGATCCCAGCGTATGTGGTGGCTGGTCCTACTGCGAACCTGCCTGAAGGGTGGCAAAATGTGCCAAAGCTCAAGAAAGAATGGCTCGAAGAAATGATGAAGACGAAGGAGTGGATTGAGCCTGAGCCAAGACACAGAAACAGTAAGCGCACAAACAGTCCAGTAGAGCTTGCGAAGCGTTCTACAGATCCCACGCGACGTATTGCAAGAGCTGTTGGAGTCTCTAGGCTAATTAAACCCAATCTAGACGCTGTGGATGGCTCTTCTTTGAGCTCTACCAACAATGATTCCACTGGCATACAGGACGAGGAACAAGCCGAAGATGAGACCCAACAGGCCAAAGAAGCCGAACAGGCTCAGGATGAGGAGGAAATCCGACGGGCCAAGGCTGCTGAGGAGAAGGCCAAGGCTGATGACGAGGCTAAGGCCAGGGCTGATGAGGCGGCTAAGGCCAATGCTGCCGAGAAGGAGAAGTCCAAGGCTGCTGAAGAGAACACCAAGGCTGCCGATAAGCCTAACGACACTGAGAAAGCCAGGGCTGCTGAGGAGAACACCAAGGCTGCCGATAAGCCCAATGATAATGAGAAGGAGAAGTCCAAGGCTGCTGAAGAGAACACCAAGGCTGCCGATAAGCCTAACGACACTGAGAAAGCCAGGGCTGCTGAGGAGAACACCAAGGCTGCCGATAAGCCCAATGATAATGAGAAGGCCAAGGCTGCCGAGAGGACAAAGGTTGCCGAGAGGACAAAGGCTGCCGAGAAGGCCAATGCTATTGAGAATCCGGAGACAGGCAGCAGGGCGAGCCCTGAGATGGAGGAAGCGGAAGGGGAGGCCATACGGGCTGTCAAACAAGCTCGTATAGCCGAATCAGAATTCCAAAAAGCTCAGCAAAACGCGATACGAGCGGTGGATAAAGCAAGAGCTGCTGGGGTAAACTCAGTCAACTACACCGACAACGAGTCTCTTACAAATGACCTATCACAGTTTCGGATTCCCGCAGAACTGAGAGAAGAAGACACCGCAGCATGGGGGACGATCAAGTACAATACAGACAAGGGGTTTCTCCTTGTATACGAGGAGTATAACAATCTATTCAGGGGGCACATGATCTCTGGAACAAGGTATCCCATGGAGAAGCAGGCATTTCTTGACAAGAACGGGCCAACTTTGTGTGCTCAGAGCCCTACCAGAGGTGGTGGGAAGAATGATGTCAACATCTGGGATTGCACTATTGTAACGATCGCCATCCTATGGAGTAATGATGGTGAGAGAGTCCGCCGAGCGTTAGTTGTCCTCCGTGAGCCTGGAAGGTCCAGTGATTTACTCTATAACATAACAACTATGAGGGAAAGATGGGGTGCGGCGGTGGTTACTGCGAGACTTTATCCCGAATTTCTAATGCGAGGACAGACGCCAGCTTGGGAACCGCCGAAAAAAAGGAGGGTTTCGAGAAATTGTGACAAAGAACAGGAGTTTTTACAGAAGCATAATGCGGCGATCAAGTACGGTTACAAAGCTATCCGGAAGTTAGAGGCAGAGGAATTTGTGAATATCAAAATCGAGGCAGTGGACGAAGATAGTGGAGAGGATTGATACTAGTGGGTTTAGTTCTAGAAGAGCAGATAGAATAGTTGTCGCCTGGTGTTTAATTTAATTTGAGTTCCCTGGTCCCCCTAAGCTCCTTGATCCTTTTGATGCTCTTAATTCTCTTAGTACTCTTCATTGCCTTGGTCCCCTTCGTCCACTTCGTCCCCCTGATCCCCCTGGCCTGTTACTCATCCCCTTGATCCCCTTGATCCCCTTGATCCCCTTGATCCCCTTGATCCCCTTGATCTCTCTAGTTCCTGTACCTCCCTGATCTCCTACCCCAAACCTTCGCTCCGTTTAACCGCTTCACACTCTCAGTCAATCTGGATCGCCCCCTTCACACCCTCATGGTGGCTAAATGGGAATTCTTGGCCCACTTGAAAGTTCTTTCGAATGCTTTTTTATGTGCCTTCTTCTTTCTAATCCTATATGCCCAGTACCTCTTAGGAGTAGAAGCTGGGATAAGAGACATAAACGTTAGTTTGGTCATATTGATCAATGATGCGTTACCAAACTCCTCGCACTTTTCTAATGCTTTAGAAAGACAAATTAGAAGGTATGTTAGCGTAGTTGCTGTTTGGTATCGTCTTGTCTTAATAATTTGTTGCAAATCCAGGATTGGGCCATGATAAGTTCCAGTACTTCCCGATGTCGTATGAAGACGCGCAATGCATGCCATAGCCATAAGATCCAGTACCATCTGCGAAGGGTCCTGTGTCTCGATAAGACTCTGGCCGAACTTTGCGAATAGATAATCTGCATGTCGCTCGAGCTTCTCTACCGGTTCATCATTGACGTCTCGTTCGCGATAGGCCCAGATTGCAAATAGCCTTTCTGCATTATCGTGTAACTCAAGAGTATCGCTCACATTGAACAACTCCTCCACAAATATCGGGAAGCTTGTCAGTGCTTGCGACGAAGGGTTTTTGAAAGTTAGAAAGTCAGGCATTCCCTTCTCTATATCAGCATTGCATAATAAACCTCATCACCTAGACGTACCGCCATCGGTATCCAATGGATACAGCCGAGCTTGTGAGCCATTGCTTGAACAAAAGCAATTTGAACGTGGCATTGGGAAAGTGCCTGGCAGCCCGATAGATTTTTAAGCAAAGCTGTTATGTCAATGCCGTCTCGCAACTCTTCAGCCGCATGGTGGCTCATGAGCCTGTAGGCAATGCTGGGAAAATATGTTCCTTGCACTTCTTTGCATACTTGAAAGTGAGGTACACCACCGGCTCTGACAAAGACATGTCCCATAAAGCCCAGCGCGTCTTCACATGGGTGAACAGATCTCATCTCGTTCGTCAATGCGGTTTTGAGCCTGTGAAGGGCTTGTTCTGTTTTCATCTGCATAACCTCCCCAATTACACTATCGTGAGGCTTTGCGAAGGCAAGAACGAGAAAAATGACCATGACGACAACTGTGTCTGTATGAGTGGCCGTCTAGAAACGATCAGCGTTATAAGAAGGATTAATTGAAAAGTGATACAAACGCGTAGATCGTTTAACAGCATAGCATATTCAATCGATGACCGATAGTTGATGTAACGTCGCCGATAATAATCTGCTAAGCAGGGACCGTGCTTGTTAATTCCCGATGTAACTCGGAGCAGGAAGTCTTTGAAAGCACGGTCCCGTGCAGCTCCATATCCATACCTCTCAGCTGCTTCAGCAGCTACTGGTAGATCCGTAAGAATAAAGCCAGGGGGATCATACTTCACATGTTCATGAGACGGGTGGGAATTTGAGGGAACCGCAACCTCAAGATATCGTTGAAAAATACTAGGTCCAATCACATGTCCGTGAATGTGACGCAGGTTTTTTGGCAAGACATGTACGCATTGCCATTCCATCCCGTTTGTCGCCATATTGTGTGGTGATATGAAGGATAATGACTTGAGATGTTTGGAAAGGGAGTCCTGGTTTTATAGTCGAACGATGTGGGGTGGGGTCGGGTTGAGGATTGCTGGCCACGCCGGGGGCCTGCGACGGAGCGGCGGCCAAAAGCCGGCAGAGGTGGGTCAGTTTCTCGGAGGTCCCGGCATAGACCGGCCCCATGAGATACATACAACAAAATGACGGATCGGGAACCTGGGACTGCTTAACTACAGGTCACCGAATGTGACGACTGGGCTGTGAGGGTATCGTGTTAATTTTTGGAGCCTCAGTTGAGACCTTCACATACTCTGACAGAAAGTCGATATTTTTGTGTATTACTGTTTAACTTTCCAGCTTAGAAAACTATTACCGACGGAATGGCCGTGGTAATGGATAACAAACTTCATCCACGTATTTGAGCCTTGGATCCTCAATTTAAGCTCTTAAAAGTCTTTGTTTTGCTTAGAAAGGAATTATAAAAAAAGGAAATAGATAAAAATACTGTTTTGAATCATTTAAGTTATATTAAAAGTTAGGATGCTAAGCACCGTCTTTAGGGTAGGCTAGGATATGTCCCCAAATGACGTAGAAATCGAGTTTTTCAACCAATCAAATACTCCATCTGAAGCCCCGCGATTAGTCAGGTGAATTTTCGTTTTCACCTGACTAAGCCAATGTCTTGAGCAATACATCGACATTTGTTGCATCCAAGTCTATTCCATTCCCCTCCCAAATAAATGCCACTGACGCCCCAGATATAATACTCTCAAACATCTCCCCTGCCGCACAAAGATTCATCGTATATTCATCATCAAGAAGACTGTGAAATACCCTGAGCGAGTCATTATTATCCTTGCGGCTCAACTCTATCCACTTTTGTTTCGTAATTTGGAAAGCATTGTGTGAGTCCAAGGGGATAAATGGAAGCAAACCATGATAGGCTCCGCAGACTCTTCTCCATTGTCCACCCTCCTGTAGATGACGTTTAAGTTCCTCCTTTGCCATATCATGACGAGAAGCAAGTTCACTAAGAAAGGCTGCATCTAACTGTAACTGCATCGGCGCCCTCGTTTTCTCTGCTTCTTGTGCAAGTCGCCTTTGGGCGAGACGAAGACAAATTTTATCCAGCCTTGTTCGTCCCATATAATGCCCTACAGAAGCTACTGCTTGGTCCAGGGAGGAGTGATCTGGGTTGTTGGTAAAGGCAGACTGTGATTGTTGTTTTCTGTATTCCTTGGTAACATCAATGAGCTGTTGTACTGCTACTGTGCTACGAATTGCAGCTACTCGCGAAAAGACGGCTACCTCGGCATTGGACACACTTGCGACGTTGACCACCGGAGGGTTATAGGTCACGGTAGATAGTTTGTCCATAACCGCCTTTAGCTCTCGTCCAGGACCGGTATTGGTGCGCGTCATTCTTTTCGCGGACGTTCTGGCGATCTCCTCATCTGCGTTGCGTTTGCGTCTGTTTTTGACAGTCTCTGATGATAACGCTGGAACAATTGTTGCGCCGCGTTTTTTGGCAACCTCAAACATGCCACAGTCAGAACACTGAATAGACCTCTTGGGATCAAGGTTATCATCCGGGAGTGCAAAATTGATTGATACCGCGGCGCAGTAACCAATATTAAGAACCTGGTGTTGCTGTCCCGGCAGGGTCCAGAACGCTTCCCCACATCCAACGACGGTAATATTATATTCGATACCTGCCCTCTCGAGTATCGAGGGAGCAAATAGAATATCTTGGTGTGAAACCGCATGATTGCAATCATTACACTTCCAGTTTGCTTTAACAAACGCATCAAACTTAGCTATGTGATGTCTCTTGATCACTAGCCATAGCTTGAACCCAGTCCCGAAGTAAACCTCGTTATAGGATCGAAGACCGTGGAATACTAGCCCCTCGGCAGTTTCCTCCATAAAAGTCATATCTTCGTTGTGCATGCGGTTTGCAGAGAAATAACCACCGATATGGCTATATGGGGTATGCAGGTCCTTGAAGTCAGGGTCTCCTGTAATAAGAGGGCCAGGATCGGGGGGTGTATCACGAAGAATATCCAAGTGTCCGACATAGTAGGGAATCTCTTCTTCCGGTGGATTCTGGGCGATAGTTTCAAAAGCTTCCTTAGCTTGTTCTATAGTTGGCCGCTTTGTCTCGGCGGTAAAGCCTGACCAATCCATATGTGACACCTTATGTGAGGCATGGACCCTTGTATCCCCCTTGCCATTTGGACCTGCCTCGTAACGAATGCTCGTATACTGTAACGTTCCAGCATTCGTGTTGATGCTATTTTGCACATCCCTTAGGTCAACCGTTCTGCGAGGAACAGAGAGATGCTGCTTGGCACCGTCAGGTAGGGTATGATCGCATGCCAATTCCCCAAGCTTATCAACAAGTCTGTCCATGTCGGCGTTTGAAAGTGTGATCGTGGGTAACGTGGATCGCGCAGTAATGGTGCTGGTTGGCATGGTTCTCTTAGGTCTGACATCGAGGCCGGCGCCTTCTTCTCTGGGATCGCCTCCATCTCTGCTTGCGTTGAGGGCAAGGGAGGATTGTACTTGTTGGTGTTCGGCGTCACCCTCAGGTGAATGAGTCTGGATGTGCAGGATCGCTGTCGCATCGGAATCAGTCGTGGTCATGTCTTTTGCTATCTGATGTGTGTTATCATCACGGACCACCTTTGACGGCTGATTATTGGCGATGGCCCTCTCACACCTGGATGTTGCTGTATTGGGGCCTTCAGCTGCAGATGGCCGTAGCTGCTCGTTGTGTACGATGCCCGGCATGGTTGTAGACGGGCTACAAGTCGTGGAGGGAATATCCGGCCAGGTAAGCTCAGTCGATCTGGAACTAGCTGGTGATGGGCCTGAGGCCGCGTAGCTGTTTGGTGATTCACTCATAGGCGTGTGGCTGCTTGCACGTGGACTGTTCCTGGGTTCCATATCAAGGTGAACTGCTATGTTCTTTCTGGTTGTGGTTGGAGCAATTGGTGCCTGGTTCGCGCCATTGATGATTGTTGGCTGGCTTGTTGAGACCTCAGCACTAGCGTGGGAGGCGTCCTCTTGACTGTCTAGTAGGGCACTTGGCAGTTGTGTTGGCTGGCTGCTGTTGGAATCCTCTGTACCCTCGGCTCGCTCGACTGGCGGGATAAGGATCAACTCGTCAGCACTTCCAGTCCCCCACATAATCGTGTCCGCTGACTGGATGACCGACTGGCCGTCTGGTATCTGTCCATGCTGTGCTGGTGAGGTCTCGCCTCCTAGAGATTGTCGTGGGACCTCTTGCTCGGAAATCCCGACTTGTGTACCTTGATGCTGCTCGTCGCGCGTCGGTGCACTTTCAGCATCGCCAGTATCCTCCGACTGAGTGTCCATCACTGGGCCATTCGTGATCTGGTGCATGGCTTGTTCATTGGCTGAGATAGCAGCGCTGGAAAGGGTGTGACTCCGGGCCTCAGCTCTGATGTCCATAGCTTGTGATTTTAGCGTTTTCAATTGTTTTCCCAAGCCATCCAACTTGGGCAAAATACTCTCTAGAAGATGTTTGTTTTGGTCACTATCTTGCTTTGTGGACCGCCGCGTAAGTCGATTCCGTCCCTGTGTTTTATTGTGGAGCATGGCATGCAATGCATTAAAATCCGATTCCATCTTCTCCACTGTCGTGAGCACTGACTCGGATTTCTTGACGAAGTCGCTTGTAGCCATGGCGTCGTTGAGATGGATGGTCGGTGCAGAGCAGATGTGAGGATGTAATTGATGGCGGGTCTCAGTGATGGGGGTATGCGCTACTTTTGTACCCATGGCTTAGCGCGTTGAGATCTGAGCGCCTGCGGAGGCTTGTGCCCAGTTGGACGCACGGTGCAGCCGGACCTGAGTACAGCTCCATTCATACAACGTCACTAGCTGCGCCACACCATATGGTGGCTGCTGACAAGCTCGAGTTTAGGTAGATTTGATATTGAGAACCTCATTTACTGAGACTACTATAGCACTTCCTGTTCGCCTCCCAATGTCTGTTGGATGCATAAATTGTGCTGATCTGACAGCTAAGATGGTATAAATTTATATCCCGCTGGATGTACTCTTGAAGTAACATCATTTGCCCACTGCTGTACGTCACCTGTTTGGCTGCTGTAAAAAGCGAACCAGGCGATTTGACGCTACCTTTGCTCTCTCTGCGGTCGTTTGGTTTGTGCGCTCCTTTGAACACGCGTTGAAATACTCCCATAGCGTTTGTATTGTCCTCCATCCCTCAGTATGGAATTGAGTGATAAGCTATAGAGGGTGTCAGGGCATTGGCAGGTATAAAACATTTTATCAAGGACAACTCACTGATGTATAGAAAAGTCCAACCGGAGGCCACAGCAAAAAAACCAACCCCCCCCCCCGAAAAAATAGATAAACTTGAGAATAAAGCTAGTTTATTTGAAAGCTGTTGCAACAAGAAACTTGGTAACAAGGGTGCCTTATATAGTTTCATCTCTTCGATTCTCACCGCCAGAGCCTCGTTCACAAGTAGGCTCTGCAGCCATATTACCCTCCTTTAGGAGATGCGGGATATAGGCATATACGTTCCTGCATCGGTATCACAACTCAGTTTAATAACGACCAGGAGCCTACACCTACTTGGTGTACGAGAATGGGGGACCCTGATCAAGGGATGGTGATGAGATGAAGATAAACAGAGACAGTACTCGAAATTATATTGCCAATGCTGCGAGATAACCATGGATGTTGAGAAACGCAGGATACACATCCCACGCTCAAAACTCATACGATTGAGCAAAACTACCCCTATTAACATATATCGCTTGAGCTTAATTTACAACGGACCCTTGCTCCTTCTGTAGCCTGATCACAAACTACCAGCAGCATCTAGCCATGAAGCTGTATATTCACCGCCGAAATCCTCTGCAAAGTACTCCGCAGCCATATTGCAACATTGAAGAGATACTAAACATAGGAATATGCATCTTTCCGTAGCCTTACGCCTCCCCCTCAGCCGAATCATGCATCTTGTGGTTGGAAGACCTTGTATATTGGAGTCTGGTCGGTAGGAAAGAAGTAGGAAACCTTGGCACCTTAGACCACCATTCCATGACAACCTCTAAGCGCCGATCTCTATTGCCATTTCTCGAAGTCGGTGATGGATGGTTTGGGATATCAGGCTGCTGTACCAGGTATGGGAGCGGAGACGTTTGGTCATTGACGGGATGGATGTGGTCTTTTACCCCTGCGGTAGCCTTCTTCTTTCGCTTATCTGACACGACGAGTTAGCTATAGTAGATTTG
Organism: Fusarium torulosum; assembly: GCA_900312805.1. NCBI lineage: Eukaryota > Fungi > Ascomycota > Sordariomycetes > Hypocreales > Nectriaceae > Fusarium > Fusarium torulosum. The sequence goes on from ONZP01000231.1 coordinate 28,515, forward strand.
CTGTAATCAAGTCTTATACCTTTTTTGTTATCCCATTTTACGGATTTTGGACCCTTGATCTTCCACTTTGTTGGAAATAGAAATAAGGCTATCTTTTTCAACCCATTTATGGATTTCAGTCCGTTTAGAGTCCATGTTGACGGAGATGTGAGTAAATATCGGGAGAAGCCGCGCAGAGTGGGAATTATATTCAAGACGTTATAGGTCGGCATTATCGCGACACCCAGACTCTCAATCAGTAATATTTCAAGCCTGAACAGTATCTCGCCTGGTTTGAGGATGATGCTAAAGCTTAGGCGGCTATAAAGTAGGGCAAGTAGTAGGTTCTCAGACTCCAGAGTGATACTAAAACTTGAGAAGATATCTTTAGAGCTTATTTTCGCCTTTGAAGGCAGAAAAAGCAGTAGAAGCTCAAATAAAATGCCGAAGTAATCCATTGCGAACCACAAATGAAGGCAATGACACGAGGTCATGGTCCACCATGACAAAGAGTAAGTACTAACTATATATAGTTGTCTTGAGAGCGATGTGGCGCGGAATGAGCTGTAGACAGCAGGCTGCATGTCTAGAGACGCACCCACAACCAAGGCCTGTCTAGTGTCCTGTTGGTGTTACCCTGATCAATCGCTGCACACTACTGCAGTAGACCATACATGGACTCAAATGTCTTCTTCTCAGGTATATTCCAGTCCCTCCTAGCCGAAACGAATAGGAAAGCCCCCAAAGCTTACTTTTTCATCATAATCCTCCCCACGAAGGCCTGACCATTCGTTATGGTAATCCCCGTTACTATAACCCAAGATTTCAGAAGAATTCTTACTGATCATAGCAATAATGCATCGGCCTTCGTGTATATTACTCAACCCATCTCGGTGCAAGACGAGATTTGGCCGAAGTGACAGAAAACTAGCCGCAAACACTAAGGTATAGCCGCTCTCTTTCTCTATTTGTTTCTTAGATATCGGAATGGTCCAAAGTGTTTCATCTTTCCGAAGCCACTCGAACCAATGTTTCTTCCGTAACTCTTTTACAAGCTGTTTGCTGCTTCCTTCCAGATCTAGCGGCAGCTTCGCTATTGAGTTAGTGAGCATGAGTTGAATAAGTAAGGAATTATGATCTCACCTAGCAACTCTTGGTAGACTACATTAGTGACCACAGTAAATGGCTGTCCGGTTGGAAAGGTAGGATGAGAAAGAGCGGAGTCAAAGTCTGCCATCTCGAGCGGTTGTTTTTTGGGGTAAAGACTAGCTGTGATGGGAAAAAGGCAAGCGATGTTTGTCTGTCCATGATAGTAAGGTATGATGCTCCAAGGTTTAGGTATAAGATTGTGATCCGTCTCTACGTAAGCTGGACGGACAACTGCATGCTGTTGTCCGAGGGGAGGGGGTATGCAGCGAACATTGGCCTGGTGAGTTATGCGAGCTAGGATTCAAGTGATTGATTTCTGTACTCTACTGCGGCAGTCTCTATCTGGCAATCAAAAGCAATTATTACAAAAGAAATATCTAAGATACATAACTTGACCCAAATTTTACATCCTCAACACAGCCTTGTATGTTTACCCAATAAGAGTAAATCTCTCCATTATAATATCCTAACAGCGTATCATCTATGCCTATTGCCATAATGCATTCACTTTCGTCCATTCCTTCCGTTTGATTAACTGAATTGAACCTCTTGGCAGTATACAAATCAAGATGCCAAGCCAGCTTTAACTTCTGCGTCAAATCTGGCAAGGGAATCGGTATAAACCAGAGCTTTGCGTCTGCGGGAAGCCATGAGTATGGCGTCATGGGATAACAGTCCTCTTTGTTAAGTATCTTCAATTTTACTATTCTGCTAGTGAGTATATACTGAGGTACTGAGAATATATAACCTTACATAGCTCTTCAAAGACTGGTTTAATAGCCACACTGGTCAGGGGGGGGGATGGGGGTGAAGCCATGCTCATCGTTGGTGGGTTGCTTAACTGAGCAGGCGCTGACTGGATGCTTTTGATGAAGAAAGAATGGATGATTTTTGTCTTCTTTAACTGGACCTTCCGAGCTTTAAATACCCCTGGGAGGGCCTCGAAGACTCCAGCAGCCCCTTAACCTGGGAGAACCATGGCCGGATCGCTTGGCCGGCTCAGCAATAAACCGTGATGGTACGGCTGTGATCACACACCGTCGGTGAACACGCAACCTGCAGGACACTACCTTGGATCGCCGATCTAAATCACAATCCCGGAAGGACATAATATAGCTGGTCTTCTGAGGGGATGATATTTCTAATCTTTATAGAAACAAGTGAAATTGTTATTAATCGAAAAGACTTAACCTAGTTATCTAAATTTCGGTCCTATTGACTGACGTGTACCTTCAGAATCTCCCAGCAGTAACCTACTTCAAATCTTGTGTCAAATGCACCAAAGGAAGCTACATGTCTCCCGTCTCTGTCGAGTCGTGCTTCTGGCCGCTGAAAAGCTTCGCAGATCGTAATATTGCTGGTAGGCGGAAGATAGGAAGGCTTGAGAGTTTAAAACACGCTTGTGACATAGCCTGATACGCAGGGCAGAGGTAGTTCATTGCAAACCAAAAGTGAAGTCAACGGGGAAGATTATTGTTCGGCTCAATATTGACTGGGGAACGGCTTATGCACCGCTATCTGGGGGAAATGAGGCGCGGCATGACTAGTAGGCTGCATGCTTGTATCACATTCATGTATTGCTGCATGCCATGGACGACCTTAGGTCGCAATAAGAGTAGTTACTGTAGGGGTCACTTGGGACATAAAACTCGCTAGCTGAGGACAGTGCGGTAAAGCAAGTATTCAAGATTAACAAATACATAATTCTATATTTATCCTATAACTATGCATTCACCGGTCTTAGATGCTGGCTCACACCATGAATGTGTGCCCACGAACGGCTGATAAAACCCTTTGTTCCAGTGCTTATTCGACAATACTTCTGGCAGTCGATACAATGCTGGGTTTGAATCGAGCTCTATTCTCCCTGGTCAGCATATTCTGAAATTGTAGAGGAATATATATAGCTTTACCTAGCTCTTTGTGTTTAACTCGCCGTACTTCGCCATAACCATATTTAGCAGGTGCCGCTGGTCTGCTGTCAGACCTTCTGAGATCGCTTGAAGTTTGCTGGCAGTTATCTTGATCTTATGCTCATCTTTGTTCTCTACCATGTCAGGTTTAATCAACCCGGCTTCCACTAAAAAGCATTAGTTAGAAATCGAGGGATCCAATAAACTGAGAATTATTACCAAGAGTGTCAAAGTCCTCAGGTTGGAATTGGAACCCCATGTTTGTAGTCGACTCTGCCGGAGAAAGCTAGGTGGTATTGTGGATTGTTGTTTGTTGACCTTGAAATTTGGAGTATTGCAGAATCGGGAGAGAAGGTATTGGGATTTATATGACATCGTCCCTTGCCTGACCGGAGACTGTTAGTATAGGCGTGGGCCCTCCCGCTATAGCGTGCCCTGCAAAGGTACGGCATGTATACGCCGTACTATGATGTCCGAGGAGCAAGCATACTGTGATCCGAGGCTCCCAGATGAGGCTGCTGATGTGCAGGTGAGAAAAGAGCACTAAAACAAGCACGCACACGCCCCTTCGGTGTGTCGAGTTAACACGCCGCCATCTCACGCTCTTACTCGGCTAGGGCTCGACTGTGCCTCGAACAACATATCACATCACAAATGCTAGCAAGCCCGGAACGATCAGCTCAGTGCTACAGATAAGGTCGTTCATTCTAACGAAGAATTACAAATGCTGGAAATTAACAATGACTATTGTAGATACAGGACTTGCTCCATCCCAATTGCCCCTTTGCGGCTCCAGCCAAGTTGGCCCTTTCCACATCGTCATCTTTTAGACTGTACAATCTGCTTGATCTCATCCAACAATAGTTTGGGTTTCATACTATGGACCTTGTATAATGGTACGCCTTGTTCAACAAAAGATTTCAATTTGTCTTTAGGGACCTCGCTGTGATGTATGGCCAAAGTGATGTTAAGTTTGTGGACTTCGAATTCGTCTATCCATTGTTTCTCTTCCTCCTTGAATACTGGATTTATATGCACTTTGGCAGGCAATTTGAGGAACTCGATTGGAAAACTCTTACAAACTGGGAACAGAGCCGCTGTGAGCCGCGAGGGGATCATAAGCGCATAATCGTCTGTAAGTGGTACTGTGGACGAAGGTGGTCCAAGACCTATTCGATCAACTTTGCATACCATTAGCCACTAAAATCTTAGATAAATGGGATGCCCTCTTACAGGATGAATGATCCTCCTCATCTATCAAACGCTGGTTGACATGGTGGTGCTTGTGCCAATAGATGAATGCCAGGACTCCCATAATGGCCAAAACACCAATAAGGGAAACGGTTATAATGACGACGAGCCCAGCGCTAGACATCTTGGATAATAAACGTGATGGCACAGGGAGGGTATGGAAGAGATGAGCGTAAGGCAAGGATGCTTGAAAGATGGGCTTAGAAGGTTAAGGGATGTTCTTTGCGATCCAGTGTCGGTGAGGCCTGCATGCGGTTGCCTCGTCGGGGTTGCATATTTCTTTAAGTAGTGATCTTGAGAAGCCTAAATTTGGCCAAGAACCCGTGTCTAGATGCCGCCGATGGGCGATTCCGTGTTCTGATACGCAATAGCGATCAGTACGGAGGTACTGACGGAGACAAATCCTGACATGCGACGTCTAGCGCGGAGGCATTGACGAAGTGTTCTCCCAGTCAGACAACCCTTACCTACGACGTCTAGCGCGGAGGTATTGACGAAGTAATTTCTCAACCCCCAGACAAACCCTGACCTACGACGTCTAGCGCGGAGGTATTGACAGAGTGATGCGTCGGGCATTGCGCAAGTCGCCCCGGCACATGCATACCAGGGCCAGGAAGAGGTCGCTTAATGACTTTCCTGTGGAGGTCCCGGAGAGGTGTGAGATTATCAATATGGGCTGGTCGATCGGGGCAAGATGGGACGTGACCCAGATCCCTGCGATTGCAAAATTGACAGTTTCTATCCCTGCAGATGGCAGCGGGCCCCGCCTTGCAAGAAGTACTTTGTCACTAATTGCATTTCTTACAATTTCATCCTGAATCGCTTTATCTCCCTTCCACCACGCATTGGCAGAAAATGGGCTCCAAGAAATATTCCCCGAAGCTCAAGGCCCAACATGCCTTGAGTAAGTTGCAACTCTCTCGCAGCAAGAGAGCTATTTTTCCAATTGAACTCGCCTTTCGACATCGCTACGATAAGAAACAACTATTACCAGTCGATATCAAGGCGTTTATCCACCTCATCACTCGCCTGAATAGATCACACCTTCTCAATCTCATTTCTGGACCACCATCGAACGTCCAAAAGCCTATGGAAGCGACGGATGTCCAGGCTGATTTCGAGACCAACTGGTTCAAGATCTACAGCGATGCCACTCAAATATTCCCAGCCTGGGCAGCAATCTTTCTCCTTGGTAAGAAAACGCGAATACCTTTTGTGCCGGACATATTTACTAACTAGAGGTAGAGGTATCGAGCCAAATTATCGCGGATCGAATCGCAGAATTACCACCTGGGTCGCCAGGACGCGACTGCAGTGTTCTAGGAAGTTACTTGAAAACAGCTTTCTCGATTGAAGATCTGGCTCAAGCTTTTCCCGACCCATCACAACCCGGGCTATATCGACCTAATGGACAGCCAAGCACTGAGAAGCAACGCCTCGATCTTCAAACAGAAACAAACAGTTGCTTGCTTCCACCTTGCAAGAGTACATCTCCGACTTTCCATATATGCAAACACTCAGCTAACCGTTACCCTAAGACCCTTCAAATCCAATAACACAGGGAGCGGCATTCGCGTTGTCTAGATTTCCCCCCACTCAAAGCTTTGGCTCCAGTGAGATGGTCCCAATCACGCGCAACAAGGACACAGTCCACAGTTCTCTCTCCGATACATTGGCAGAGTACCGCCCAACAGAGCTCAACCTCTCTGAGGCTGCTGGCTTCATAATAACGCCCGAAGAAGACAATACAGCACCCCAGTACCGCCCAGCAACTGGGTTAGACTTGTTTGGTCTCGGACTTGTAGGCGATCCGAGCGCCCTGTCGAGCAATATATTCACAGATCTGAACGTGGAGAATGCCGCTTGTTTTGTCACCCCTAGCAGGACCACGTTCGAAATGTCACTCCAGAATAATCCAGCGAGCGGGCACTGGGGCCTACCAGTCGACGTAAAAGATATCACAAGTGACATTACTTTCTGTTTTAATGGTGGTAGCTCCGGTAATACGAATGGCCATCCCGATTGATAATGCTTCCCCGTTGATATTTGGCATATTGGCCCCCCATACCTGAACTGGTATTAGATCAGCCGATGAGGACGTGGTTACGTTGGTGTCGCAAGGGCCTCGCAATCGAATAGCTCCTATTTTCTTTTTGTTTATTAGATTAAGCAAGTAGAAACGATAGATTATTTCGCACGAACTGTATTAGGTGGTATCTGGAGAGCATGAAAGAGTGGCTTAGCTTGCGTTAAAAAATTCGAGTCTGTGCAAACTTCGTTACCACCTCTCCACTCAAACCTGGCGCCGGCCAGGAAGTTCTTGAATCTCGAGATTTGTTCTAATGCGTCGGTAGATATCTCGTATTGATGGAGATGGTCTTGCATCTCAGAAGAAGCTGTGACCTGGTTAACAAAAGGTTTTTGTTTTGGGGCTGCGAGAGTGGCTTCGATCGACGTAAGGATGTGGGCCACGTGATTTTTCAGTGAGGGGTCTAGTCTAGAGTCCTGGAAATTTCCAACGTAACTGCGGTACAATTTTAGAAATTCAAACCGACTAACCGCTATTTTATGTTTACTTGTGATACTGCCGCCCTCTCAAACAGTAACGTGCACATTCCAACATGTTAAGATTATTGGATTGCAAAAGCTATGAGTCAGAGGCGTCAAGCATGTGGGATTGCGGAGAATAGTTTCTCCGCGAACCAACCTTTCTTAGCGTAGCGTGATCTGGCAAATGCTGTCTTTTCACTACGGCCTGATCAGCGCCTGATTGTTGGGGCTCCGTCTTTATAAAATGGTCCATCGGAGTCTGACAGCCTTTTAAACCACCGACGATATCTCCCGCGTTGACTTACATGGCCGACTTCAAGATAGTCAGTTTTGTTTCCTTCGGTATCTATCATGAACTGACCTGCGCTAGAATAGCAACACAATCCCTCGGGGGGAATCGTTTTCCCACGTCGGCCATGTTGTCGTCTCAAGCAAAATCGAGGTGACGGTTCTCAGTGGCAGAGCTCAAGTTTGGAGAGGAAAAGATAGACTATGGGGATACTGGCCTAATGTGGACATGACAAGACAAGGGATTGCTGAGGAGGGTTGTCATATTGAAATGCTACCTGAGTCATCTATTCAGGTGAAGGATGTATTGTAACACTCAAGGGGATCTAAATGAAGTAGTAGTCCGAATTGCTGAATCATTCTCATCGCCGCGTCCCTCTCCATCTTCAGCTCGAGCGTATAGTCTCCCTTGTGTGCCAGCTTCATCGTTAGACATACGGTATATGGTAAACCGAGCGAGCGTTCAAGCTGGAATCCCACGCTATTCTCTATCTCACTCCAGGCTTTCATAAAAATGTTTTTCATATCTCGCGTGTCCAGCCTTTGAGATCCGGCCACAGCGGTTTCCAGGTCCACGAGATACTCTCGATCAAGCCTTTCCAAACAATTATGAAGATAGGCGATTCTATTAGAATCATTTTGAAACCAAAGTTTGATGCGCTGCGAGAGTTGTAACTTCGCCCATTTGGCCGTATCCGTCGCTTTCTCGGAGTTATAGCCAGGAAGAATGTTGGTCGAGAATACATCTCCTGAACCTGGTGCCATACTCGAGATTGGGTCCGATGTTATAGCAGCTGTATGCAGAGACGCCATAGGCGGCGAAAGGGATATATGGGTTGTTCCGGGAGTCGTGAGGTTCTGAGATAACTCGGGTTGACGTAATGGAAGCACTTCCACCTGCCCGTCTGGAATGTCGATATTCATCTTTGGAAGAACTCCTCGGGACACACATTGCACTCCATCGATAAGATCGGCGACACTGCCCTGCCAAAGGCTATGAGTTATCTCTAGTATCCAAGGTCAGTACTGCTATTACAGGCAAGGTTTATATCATACCAAGGAGGGCAACACTGCCCCATCGAGGGTCCAATGCGTTCACCCGAGTCCAAAAGGGCCACCAGTCTATAAGTTCGGTGGCAGCAGCTTGAATACTGGCCATGGCACGAGCAAGCAAATGTGGTTGATGTTCTATGCATTGCCACTCAGACCACTTAAAAGAGCGTGCAAGCCTGATGACGGATTTAATGGACAAGGCGGCAAAGACAGTACTGTTTCCACCATAACGAGACTCCGCTATATGCCTGTAGAATCTTGCAGGATGGTAGCTAGGGTCATTCAGTAATTCACCTCTCTCAACACGATCCAAGGCTCGAAGCCCTGCGTCGTGTTTCTCTTCTATTCGTGGTTGATTTATTTCGTGCGGCCTTCGTTGTTCATTCTGAAAATTACTTCGTCTGGTGACGCCTTTCCGACTGATGGCTTTTGTTTGGCGTTGCGTTCGGACCATACTCGTAGTGTGAAATGATGCAATGAATATTCTAGCGCGGAGGTACTGACGAGAGGAGGGGAAATGGTCGTTTATGAGATTAATTGGACATGGGGCACACGACCTTTAATACCTTGGTTCAGCCTCCCGTGACAAGGTATTTTGCAAGGGTTATGGGGCCCAGTTTGTGTCAGGATCCCTAGAAAGGGTATGAATCCTTACCGCATTGCAGGGTGGGGTATATACAAGCGCCTGTTTCGTACAGTACCGCATGTCTAAACCGTGACTTGTTATATCGAATGGACCTTCCTTTCTTCTGTTGGCTTTCCCTTGACCGGGAAAATGATATCGGGTATTGGCATACATATTTAATATGGCATTTCGGTCCATTCGACGAAAACAAGGATAGATGTCCTTACCACGAATTCTCGGCGCGATCTTTCCAGAGTTGAGAGTAGGCCAGGTGCATCAAATTATCACTTAGGCGCGGTGTTGAAACACTTACAAGGACAAAGCCGCCTGGACACATACACTTAGTTCCACATGATATTGTCATTGTGCTAATCATTGATCCTATGTTGATGCTGTTTTGACATGGATGGACCGCCCTTGCGTGACGCATTGTGGAAGTTAGACGGGCGGCTTGTTCGACTACGATCCGCGTCCGCTCCCCACACACACCTTCCATATCCCACCCCTTCATCAAGCTGACGATCAGGTACAGGGCCGAATGTGGCTATCGCATACGTACACATCTGGGAAGCGCTTCGACATGGATGTGGGAATCCCTACTGGTCTTTCTTTTATATACTGCTATCCTCGCTCTCTTGCATCTATGTATATCAAATAATCCGTCTTAGTCGTGTTACTTATTATATACAATCCCCTCTATTGCACGCGCCGGGCTATTACGTCGACAGCTGTGAGCTATGTTACGGCGCACCTGTATTAGATGCCATGCAAGCAAGATAAAAGTGTGTGGCAACTCCTTTTGATTGTCCCTTACTGACGTTTTCCAGTGTGAACTCAAGCGGCCTTGCAATAATTGCAATACAAGACGCGTCGACTGCTTGTATAAATCCCAAGCTATAGAATCGGCCTTGGCTGGCATAATACAACAATACGACTTCGCCTCGATTTTAAATGCATGGCAGGCTTACACTACAGCCCTAGAAGATGATGGCGATAGGCACGAAGCGGTCCAGAGTATTCAGACCACTGAAAATCCAAACATACGAACAATACATTTCAAGATCGAGGATCCAGGCAAGAAGCCTACACGGGGGTTAATATTTATCCAAGGTAATACAATCTCTTGTACACCTAGACTAAACATACCCGGATTAATGAAGATACTCCGGCATCAACTCAAATCCTCATCTATTACTCATGGGTCTCTAAGAGTGTAGGTTATCTTTCCCGTCAAACAAGTTCCTTCTGACCTCTATTTATTATTAGGCATACAAAACACTCGTGGTCTCGATTAACTGTGAACCAACGTTTCAATAACGACAATCTTCTCCTTATCTCTGCTCAGTTTTCTCAGGAGATATCATACCCTCCACGCGTTTTTTTACTTCTTGACTCCGAAATCATTGATCCTCCAAGTCGTCTGAACGTATGCGGAAAACAATGCGATTTTGTTATTAGTCCTGTGGGACACGTTGGTGGAATTGTTGTCTTCCAGCTCGGCCATGAATACATAGTATCTCGTCCAATTCAGTAAGTTTCATCTAGCAATAACAAAGTCACTATACTAATCAACACTCCAAGAGAGGGTTGGACAGTCGTTGACGAGTATCGCCTCGTGAACCTACTAAAAGAAAGGCATACGAGAGAACAGATATATAATAGCTTTGATTATTCCCTCCGGCTGATCATTGATCATGAGTTAGAATGGTTCTCTGAGATGCCGCTAAGGGCGTCCCGTGCTGTGACCGCTCAAAGGCTGCAGGCAATGAGGAATCTAGCACAGACGCGTAAGGATTTCCATTGGCGGAAAGAGCGTAATAAGCTAGAGGGTATATTCCGGGGAGCCTCCTTTTCAAGCTTCTGTTCTTTGCGGGCTAGGCACGGAGTGGAATTGAAGATATACTTCTATTGAATTTAGTTTTACTTTCATATACCGTCTATAATACAGTGTGATTCAAATCTCATCAGGCAAATCAACAAAATATACCGTATAATAACGAGAGATGCGCAATTATGACTGTAAGCATATATGTCATATATATATGGCGTTAGGTAGGAGGTGGGGGAGGTTCCGAATATCTCGGACACAAGACCGGGTTACCACGGATGGATGGCTCCGGGCTCCAGGCTCCGAGATCTGGGATTTCAGAAGCCTACGGGTTACCATCTCCGTTCATCGACATTTAAAGCGGTCTATAGCATAAAATGAACATAACAGTGTACTTGCGTTTATGTGGTAATCCATATATTGACCGTATTTTCGGGGGTTGTGGTGGCAGTGTGTATTAAAATTAGCGAATTAAATTTAAGCATGCTTGAAGGCGACCTTATATATCTTTACCAGCTCCCACAAAGAAACATGTTATAGCGAACTCAAGATGGTTTCTATTCTCCAAGCCGGGCGCCTAACCTCATATCATGTTATGATCGTTGAATCGCATGAAGAATTGCGATTGTACAGTGTGTTGGCGGCGATCTTCAACTGGCTTTTCTTAGCTGGGTTTGTTGTTTTCCCTGGAACGTTCACCTCCCTTAGTCGAGCTACTGCCTTAAATGAGTCAAAAGCAGGACGTTTCATGCAAAAAGCGATACAAAACATACCTCTTATCGTAATAGGATGTCTGTGCTGCTTTCTAGGTAGTATAGGCATTGGGTGGATCGCATGGAAGAGGAAGAAGAATCATGTCTGGCTAAATGACCATATATACCTGTGAGTTTGTCGTGCTAATTCTCGAACTGACTCTAACTCGTTAAACGGCCAGGATTGCTGAACTCTATCGTCGCGCTTCTTATGAGTCTCACTAACATCTATACGGCACAAAACGGGATTTGGTCCATGACTGCTATTGTAACAGTTGGTACCATTGGAGCTTGGGCGGTAATTATGGGAGTCTTCTTTGCTGTCTATGAGCTCTGGGTACTGAAGAAGTTGAGAAAGCTTCCTTGACAAACATATGTACAAGTACTAGGTTTCGTACATATTGAACTGGACCACTACCAGTCAACCCTGCTTCTCCTCAAGTCCGCCGGACGGAATGGCTCTAGAATAAACTCCTGTATCTCCTCTCTGCTAGGTAATGAACATATAGCAATTTGAAGAATAGGCTGAAGTTGGTCCGGATTCCATCGACCTCCACGCATCAAACCAGCAACCCGTTCGTATTCCACAGTGATGGTTGGATCCTGGCTAACCATGACCATGATAACATGGGGATACTCTTGTGCCAATTCTTCGATCCTATATCTCGACTTGTCGGGCCAGTAGCCATCATCATAACCAACAAAGATGAGGCCCTCTACGTTTCTCGCGATGGCGTCTTCGACAATTCTTACGTCAAAGTCGAGAGAACGTGTAATGACCTCAACCCGAGGAAGTTCATGTTCCGGCGATAAACTACTGATGTTAATAGTTTTAGGAATTTCCCATTGGTGATGTTTAAACCTTGGCTTGAAGTTCCTGATGTCCGCGAAATATGTCCCCGGCCCCGGTTTGAAATAGCCATTTGACTTTACGGTCCCATGCGGGCGAAGGATACGATCGTTAATAAGGATGCCAACTCCACTCCATCCAGGTGTTGTAATCGCGCGGATAGAGGCTAATAAATTGCCAGGCCCGTCCGCACCATACGCTGTGTATGGCTTGAAGGCGGCTGTTAGTATGACCCGTTTATTCGGATCGAGCGTATGTTCTAAGAATTTGGCGAGCTGGGCTAATGTGCTAGAACCGGCCGAAACCACGACTCCCAGAGCACCTGGCTGTCGTAGCATATCCGAGATTTCATGATATATGCGTAGGAAGTCTTCAGCACGAAAATTGATGCTGTCAAGCTCTAGACTCTGACGAGAAACTACACGGGGGCCATCGCTCAGCGGTCCTCGGATGGCGTCGATGACAAAGTCGAAACCTGAAGCAGCCACTTGATAGTGTGTGGTATCGGTCGATGAATTGCCTTTGGCTTGAAGCGTTCCTCCGGTGGCTATATGTCCGATGTGGTAAAATGATTTTGGGTTGGCTGGGTGGCCGAGTTGGTCGCAGGGCAAACAACGGCCATCGTGAGGCAGAGTCGAGTGAACAGAGCAAGGCACGGTCGATGTGGCAGCTATCGTGAAAAGGCCAAAGAGAGACCAATTGCACCAACGCATAGTGAGAAAACTGGTAAAGCATTAGTACCCATGAATTCTGAGTTGCCGAATAACTTACAGCCTTTGTATAAGTTAGGTCTTCTAGTGTAAAGAGAAAAAAAAAGGCGATTAATAATTTACAAAGGAGCCTGGGAAAAGGACAGAGTTTGCCAGCCCCTCAGCCTCAAACCTGGGGGAACTTCGTCGTATATGCACTAGCCTGCTCTCGTAATTGCTAAGGGTGATCGAGTGACTGGGCAAAGCCTACTATTCAAGTAAGCCATATTTAATGGAATATTAGGCCACTGTCGATATGGCTCCTCAGGGAGAACAATAATCCTAGTGTACCAATCGGATATTCCGCTGACCCTCCATATTTGAGCGTAATTTAGGAAGATGGGCATGGATCGTTCTCTAGTAAGACGCCCTGCAAGTTTGATCGAGATTAACAGGTGTAACAAGGTAGTGCATGGATTATTGGTTCCGATGTCATGCGTATAATCCACATATTTCCCAAAGCGGTTTCTAGCGTGTTGAGCACGTTTTTGGTAAGGCGTCTCGCTTGAGCCGTCCAATGAAAGCCATGCTTACACACTTTGCACATCCCACCCACCAGCGGGACAATGCGGCAATTCCTTCAGTACTCGGGAGTGAGGATAGCATGAGCCTACCCAATGATGAGTCGACAGCCCCCCATCAGACCAGAACAGGGGTCTTACAGCCAGTTCAAACTTGAGACAAGCCAAGAAATAACACCTTACAGACGAGATAAGGACATCCTGAAAAAGCTCCGAGATTCGCTGCCGCAAAGCGAGGCTCAATGGCAAGAAGCCAGAAGACTCAACAGATATGCTACCGCAGAGGATGTCTTCCAGAAAACAAAAGATATTCTGGAGAACAGGATCAGAAAGCAAGACCTCCAGAATTTTATCTGTATTGCAACTTGTTGCGTGGAATGGCATCTGGGCCAGAAAACAAAAGCCTATGAGATTTTCAGGTCTCAGTTCAGGTCACAAATCAACCGCCCTGCAACCGAATTGACCATACAAAAGTACATGTCATCTGTGCGTGGTTTAATCCAACTCATGGACCCGTTATATTCTGGGGGGTTGCGACATCGTGCCTTCGAGGCTACGTTTTTGTATTGTGCGGGTTACAGCCCCTCATATGCCACTTCAGCTAATGCGTGATAGCCCGCATCGGCCCATCTTTCCTCACGTATTACAATAAAGATCCTCAGGAGTTCAATGCTTGTTTTCCGACGCTAGCGTCCATCGAACCTGAGATACAAGCTTCTCTGGTTCTCTCAATCACGTTTATAATTAAATATCGATACTCGGAGCAATACAGGTAAGGCACAAGGCCCCATCGCCACTAGATACTTATTTTGTTGCAGCTACACGAATATCTGCGAGGCCCTTGGTACACATGTACTCGATGAGCAAGCATATGCTAAATTCGTCTCGATCTATGATACTGGGAGGCCTATTCCATACGTGCTTCCTCAACCACCAACCCCCATCCAGAGCTCTACGCCCACCACGCCGCTGAATCCCGGCCAATATGAATCAGCGACGGATAACCTTGATGCAGGCGTGGAATCCTCAGACCCTTCTCATCTCGAGGCAACGTTTGCACTTCCCGCGACATTCAAGCTCAGGTTTGAGCAATTCCGGATCTCAGCAGCTCTCCGGCAAAAACTCATAAACGCTGGTATTGAGCGAGATGATCAGATACCTCATGTGGTACCTCATATGCCAGCCCTTGAACTCCCTTGGAATGCATCTCATGACGCTGTAGCGGACCAGATAATTCATGACCTGGTAGGTTTGAGTGTAGACAGCAAGAATTGAACTGATCTATGGTATAGATTCAAGAGGGTGTTATACCTCAACAACCCTTGCGGAGAAACAAATCGCTGTACCGACATGATTTTGGGTCGGTCGCTGTCCCTGACGGCTGGATTAGAATCATCATACCTTCTGCTTCGGTCAAAGACGTCTCAAAGGTGTCTATATATGGCCCTGGACTCGAAGAGATCAGCGTTTGGGATAACAATACAGTCTTACTGCTTGGCGAAGGCATACTGCTCTCGACATCGCATACGATATTCTACTACTCAATATCCATTCCATTGTCTGACCATGGTTCGGACCTGTTCCACAGAGATGCTTGACAGCGTCTTGTCGTATTGAAAAGTATTTTATATTAGTCAGAGGATCGCTCAGACATTATATAATTCTACTAATATAGCCTGACATGTTCTGCGAAAATAAACTGCATCTCAATACCCGAATATACTACCGACCAGCCAACAATAAAGATTCGGTCTAAGTTTAATGGTTCATACGCTGAGGGGTTGTGACGGGCCGGAGTTCACTGTCGATCCACCGCCTTGAGCTCCGGCATTGACTCTTTGGAATAGGAATCGTCGAAACCAGTGTGTGGTAGACCGGAAATCGAGAAACATTTGCTCGATACATGGTGGAAACAGGCCCTCGTGATTTTCAATTCTCAGAACCACCGCAACCAGTACCATAGCCTTGACGAAAGTCATATTCAAGAGAATAACCATAGCTTTGCAATGTTGAGATAAGACTGTCTGGTTATCGTTACCAAAGATGGCCTCCCAGTGTGTGATTGTGTATATAGAATACGCTGAGCTGCCGACGTAGATGAAGAAGAGCACCCAAAAGACCATAAAGATGACAAGCCGTAATTTCGGTGATAATGTGTCTCTGAAACTGAAGTAAGGGACAGTCCCCCAAGCCAGAACTGAAAGAAACATGGAATGGAAGACAAAGATTGCAAAGACTTCTTGTGTGTGCTTGACACCCGTGATCTGATTATATGTAAACCAGGCGAAATAATCCAAGGCAGATGGAACCCCAAAAAGAATAATAAGAAGAGACACGAGCTCTAAGATGAATAGAATGGATAGTCCTGCATACCGCAAGATGGAGGAAAATATAGGGCTACACAACATCTTGTTACGTTTAGGAAGTCAGCAATTGGATCTGGAATAACCTTAGAAGAGCCTGAAATAAGAGTAAGGCCAGAAGGCCTTTGTACCTCAGCAAGCGTTTATTTTAAGACCTTTGTTAGAATTAACCACCGATTGCGAGGTTAAAATTAGGTACTAGATCATCATAACTGTGGATCATATTAGGCAAAGCTTCTTCCACGATATGTGGCAAGACATTCCGCCAGACGAAGATTTATATTATACTATAACACATCCCTACTTTGTATCCTTGTGACGTGCTATACTGAACATTATGTAGACTAACGATGGGCTAAATGGCTACGCTGGTACCTTTCTCTCAAACGCCGAGAGCCCTTGATCCTCTGCACTTGACCCCCAGCTGATCGAGAACGTGACCTGGCTTGCGTTTTTGACAGTGGACTTGTCCTACAAGGGACGTCTGACTTATCACACTGCTGTGTCGAAGGATCATCTTCGGCCGTCTCACTTTCTGACAGGACGGCCCGGCCCATGTCTTGTTGTTGGGATCCCGTCCTGCAGCCTAACGCATTAACGCTGACTATGATACAACTATCAGATGCTTCGGACACTTCTTTGGTAGACTGGTCCTGAGGTTCCAAGTTCAGGGGTGGCAGCTCGAGAGGGAAGAATCCAACTCGTTGTTGTGTGGAACTCATCCCGCTATAGTGCGAAATGCGACCTGATAGTCTGAAGTGCCAATAAAAGTCGACGTGACCATCGTTGATTCCTAACATCAGTTTAGGCAATCCGATCTCGTTTACGAAGCTTGCGAGTCCTGCATTCCGCCCGGGAGCGTCTTGCGCAACCAGTACTCGATGAAGAGACATGAGGCAGCGGTCCAGAACCACAGAGGCACCTTCCTGACACTCTTTCTTGAGGATGGCATCAAACTGACCGAGGATATCCGATGTTGGGAACTGTGGTCTGGCTGCAGGAGATAGCCGCATAATGCAAACTAAAGTTGTCATGTCAATGACTAACTGCGCAGGCGATGTTGCTTCCAAAAGATTCCGTGTTGTAAGTTTGAACAATCTGCCCGTGGTTGGACTGATCTCTCCACAGCATTGGTCATTTACCAAACCGTGTTTGAAGCTCCAGATTACGAAAAGCTTTTCAGTGTTGTCGGGGTTTTTCGCTGTTTCACAAAGAGTAGATGCTGCTTCGACTAGCACAGAAAAGCTCATCATTTGCTGAGATGTCAAGTGAGATATCCAAAGTCTAGGAAGAAGCTGGCGAGAGTAAGCTCATGCAATCACGGACTCTTCCTTTTAACTCACTGTTGTTACCAACCACTGATCCATACTCAACCATTTGGCAAGGCGTCGAATGTATTGTTTGTTTACCAAGACCCGATCGAATACGCGAGCCGACGAGACTTGTTGCATTAGGTCTGCAAAGTGGCTAGACTGGCGCATGTCTTCGCCGCCCCCCAGCAGAGCCGCAAACGCTGATGAGATATCGACAATATTAATTTGAGCCCTAAAAAGATGGAGTTGGGCCTGATCAACTGGTCCCCTTGCACGTACAAGGACGTGCCGCACGTGAGAGATGATTGCGAGATCCCGATGGGCCAAGCGGTGAAGATCACGATAATTTCGTTCAAGAGACTCACGGATCGTTGCAACCACTTGTCTCGAGTCCATTTCCTGAAGTTTATTCGAAACCTTGTCGTCCGGGTTAATTGAACCGAATGCTAAAAACACGGCCGCCTGGCTGAATGTATTGCGTACTGCTTCGTACTCTGGTGCAGTATACTGAGAAATACTTGCAGACTTCTATGTGTCAGCAACGAATGTTATAGTCTGGGGTTGGAGTACTGACCGGAAGATCATGTAAGAGAATGATATACTCGATCCGGGGTCGGAGGCCCGGGTAACGAGATCGATAGTAATCCCCCAAACTGGTCCCATGATGATGAATCCCCTCTTTCGCATTTTCCAAGAATGATTGCAGCCTCTCCTCATAAGCCATGATGAAGCCCACTTGCTCTATTCTCTGGATGTTCAGTAGAAGTTCAATAGACACCGGAGGTACATAGGGCAAGTATAGATAGGGCTTGACGATTGGAGTATAGGCGGGTACAGCCACTTCGAGAAGTTGAGAGTGGGGACTGGCCCCAATAACATGTATCGGAGCGGTACAAAGCGACAGGTCGCCTGGTTTGATAAACAAGCACTTCCAAGCCGGGGTATTAAGTGTCATATTGGCAAGAATTGGATGCTTTTGTACAAATACGAACGAATAAGTCATGGGAAACTGGCTAAGTTATAGGGAAGGGGCATCACTATTTATAGATGGGGTTGATACGGGGCTTAACCACATCCGCAACTATCACATCACATAGCCGGGGCCGACAGCCCCACTTGACCCTGGTCAGTCGGTGGAAGCGCCGGTTGTTGGCCCCACACACACACGGGACTCCGGACCCCTCCGGCATAATAACGGGTATCTCGCGCCGCCCACCTCCATGAAAATCCCTCTTTCTCATCATTCATTTTAACCTGTAGACTTGCCTACCTCGCACTACTCATCCTCAGCATTTTTAAATCAGTCCACTATCGCCCAACTTAATCGCAATGGAGGTACGAGTTCAGAAGTCCGTAAAGTCCTCTTTTACTAACACCAAAGCACTTTAGATATTTAACCATACGACTCTATCTTTGCGTGATGATGCAGCCACCGTGAGAAATCAGAGCATTCCATATAACAGCACTATCATACAGTACCCTCCTGGCACTGGCCTGTGGTACATTCTGAGATGCGAGGACCACGATCTTAATTTCACGATTCTGCCTCTTGTTGAGGCACTATCTCACCTGGTTTACCATCACTGTTCTCTGCCTCGGACATGCCAGTCCGCTATCTCACACTTTGGAATCCATATCCATCCGTGCACAGAAGCACTTGCCCACTTGCATAATTCTAGGGTCCTGAAAGCACTACGCAAACATGAAGCTCGTGATCTTCCAGAGGCACTAGGTCGAATGCTACCGCCTCTACGCCCCAGAATAGCTTTTGGATCATCTCCGTTACAGGTGTCTACTCGTGTAGAGCCTCAAAGGTCTTTTGGAGGGACATCCCGAGCCGACTCTTCGCTAAACCCAACATGGCCCGATGATCTCCCCGCCATTTTGGTTTATCGGCTTCAAGCACATGAGAAAGCCCGGCGAAGTACCGCAATACCTGCCAACGCCAGGAACTCTCAAAATCTTTTTGCTTGTCCATTCTGTGAGAGAAACATGAAGGAGTTTGCTCAATTTCGTTTTTTTATTAGACACCTTCGGGATAAGCATTCATCATGGGTTTGAAGGATTCTGTTTATAAATTAGAACATGTAGTACAGGCAATTGGACGATATATCTTCTCTCTCTTTAATATAAAATTGTGTGTAATAACTAATATAAATATCCTCTTTGACGTTTTGCCCTTCAACGGTTTCATCTACCGTGAAATCATCCGAGGTTTCACTTGAACTTAAGTGCATCCTTATATATGGTCTCCAAATGGTGCAGTGTCTGGAAGGCTATAGTTCTCTTCGGATTCTGGAAACTGCGTGTTGCGCAGATCTGCCGGCCTCATTGCCTCATAATCTGTTTCTTTTAACTGCCAGAACCCATGCCTCAGTGCTTCCTGGGCCGAAAAGCGTTCTTGCGGGCGAGTCTTGAGCAGGCCTGAGATGAAATTGTGCGCGATAGAGTGATGCAGATATTGATAGCATCCCCTGAGGTCCATTGGCCATCTTGAGATCGCGCGTTGCTGTGGTAGTCTTCCTATGAGCTCGAGAGCCATCACTCCTAACGACCAAATGTCTGCTTTCGTATCGACCGCTTCCTCAAGTAATACTTCTGGGGCTGCGTAGAGGCGCGTGGCATAGATGGTGGTGTTGGTCTCCGTGACTAGTCGTACTCCCTCCATGTCTGCCAGTTTGACATATACTGGTGAAATCGATTGCACTAAGACGTTTGAAGGTTTGACATCTAAATGAATATAACCTTCTTCGTGCAGATAGCAGCACGCACCAAGGAGCTGGCGTAATATGGCTGCTGTATCGATGGCATCTAAACCGTATATGTGACGCCTTAGATCCCCCAGTGCTATATATTCCATGACCAAGGCTGGCAAGTCTTCATATGTAATGAAACTCTCCAGTTTCACAATATGTTCCTGCGTGCGTTAACATCAGTCGGGTTGAATGAGGGTTGACACACTTACATGATTCCACATTAACTTTGGAACGACTGTTTTATGGCCACATATCTTAATAGCATACAGTTGTGCAGTGTATCTGTGTGTTCCAAGGTAAACCTCCCCGTGGCTTCCTCCACCAATACTGCGCCCGAGCGTGTAATCGGGCTGTTGGCGGTTCATGTTTGGCTCAGAGCTTGAAGTAAGCCGATGGCAGAATGAATAAAGCTGTGAAAGCTTCGAGTTAAAGTCAATCCACCTGATGCGAAAGTCCTCCAAGCCGTTCGAGTGTGTTGGGAATCGAAGATGTGCATCGTTGCCAACCACGATGTGCACAACGATGTCTTCCCCAAACTGGATGCGGAACGAATCCATGACAGTCGAAAACCTGCCCCGGCGTGTCATTTTGGTACCATACATACTCAGGTTGGCAAAAATAAGAGTCTGAGTTCGCGTATCTACCTGGATAGCAAATTGGTTCTTGCTGATGCCTTTATCATGATTGCGGTCGAGCAAAATATCGCAAGAGTTCATGTCACTGCCAAAGATCCAGCCTTTTATGGGGTCTCGAGGAATATTCATTTGCACAAGAAGCACATCTATGAATAGTTGATCTGGTGGAGGTGTGTCGCGACTGTTGTTGTTACTGAGTTGGTCACGGCTGCCAGCCTCAGTGTGCTCTCCTGCAGTATGACATTTACTTCTGAATTTGTCGTTATGAGGGTAATAAATGAATGAAGAGTTGGAACAAATCATGAAAATAGTTTCCATACCATAGCGAAGACTCATGTTGGCGGTAGCGGGTATGATAAAGGGAAGAACTAATAAGGTGGGCAGGTCTCTTTATATAAACATACTGAGAATACTAAAGATAAGTGAGACATGTGATAAACGTTTCTACAACACCTCCCTGCCTCTGTATACCTTCCGGCCCGGAGTTTAAGACTCCAGAGCAAAACTTAAGCTTGTACACCAATGATAAGCCCGGGCAAAGAACCGCTTCGCCCGGACATTCCAGCACTAAATCTGCGCGATAGTCCCTACTGGGCACACGTTGATAGCGAGACTTCTCCAAATCCTCCATGACTCGAACAGAAGTTGGTGACCTTCCGGTCTCATCTCTTTAGCCTGCTGTAAACTGTAGGTCCATGGTTTGCCGATAGCACAGAAGTGAATCACTTCCGCCTGGTCATACAATTCGTCCAAGTCCTTCTCGGAGACGGATGCCGGAGATTGGGTTGACCGCAGCTCCGTTATAGAAGGATTAAACCATGGCGGAAGGTTCCAGTCTTCCCAGTGGCTATTAATAGTAATGCATCTCCCATGCAGATGATATGCAGGCTTGAATAGAACATTGACGATGTCCATATCATATTCCTGTGGCTGAGGGTTTAATGGTGCCTCCTTCACTGAACGCCATTGGTCTTGATTTGGTTGAATTAACATCAGGGTGCTACTTAAAAAAGTAGAGCTAATCCAATATGCGGTAGGGGCAAGGAAGTCGTTGGGTGGGAGTGCAAAAAGGTGGTCGAGGTTATGCATAATCAGCTGGTCTGCATCAAGTACCAAGACTCTGCTGATACTGGCTTCGATCTCGTGCATCCTGAACGCAGAAAGCTTAAGCAAACACCCACGATAATACGGTATTGTATTATCATGTAGTGGTAAAGGCTCTTCGTTGATGATTGAAGCGTCTAACATTTGTATAAGGGAGCGATAGGATGGTGAGATATCGGTCGAAAGAAATACAAAGATGCGGTGTTAAGTATGGAATACTCTTGTGAGAAGGTATATGTTGACTGCCACAGAGCAAGCATATACATCCTGCGTAGCGTAGAAGACATAAGCCGAGCTAGAGTCCTTAGGGGTACGGCTTGATGATAGTATGAGATAAAAGGCAACAAGAAGGGTCAACAGCCCGAGGATGAAGGCTTTGCTGGTGCGATGCATATTGAAAAAAAAGGAATAGTAGAGAGAAGGTAAATGAGAGACTCTTTGACGCCGACGAGGAGCGCTATTTATAGCTGGACCGGCTCTCCGTAATATTGTGCCGGTACGGCCCCACCCATCCACGGGCCAATGGACCCACACGGCCGGGGAGGTGTCGGCGGTTAAGTGTGCTTTGCTCCACTTTGTCTGTGCCTAGAACCGAAGGAGCGGGGGTGTTGCGGTAGCCTCGGCTACTCGCCGTTCTCCTTGCCAAAATGGCTCGTGATCTATGGGGTGGGAGGAAGCACCTCCAAGGAGAAGTTCATAGATATTCGTAGGCAGTAGTAACGCATGCACACAACACAAACCTATGAGTAACACCGCGAGATCTGGGTACTTCGTCCTGATTGACAATATGTATATGGCGACAGAAATGAGAGTGTAGGCTGACCCAGAGCGGTAAGGCAGATTTGTAAATAGTATATAAGACCTAGACATCTCTGATCAAACATAGAGAGTCCATCCTACTCTTCACCAACACTCAGGATGTCACTCACAAGGACTCTCGATTCTGACGGCCTTATTCGATGGGTCGATACGGTGCTTGAAAACCCCGAAGAGCATTATGATGATGAATGTATGGTAAAACTCAATCATAACATTTTCGCTCTCGACGATTTCGAAACACATCCTCACACCCGAGGTCCAGTCTTTAACCCTCTTTCCAGCTGTATCATTCATGTCACTCCAATATCTGCTGCCGCATATTGTGGGCATGAGAAGGCAGTCAAGACTTTACTAGAGTTTCCCAATCCCCATGATCACCACGACAACGTTTGGTGCAGCCCTCTCTCTCTAGCTTATGTCTCCAGAAACTTCGGTATAATCGATATACTGAAAAAAGCCAACATGGAGCGTGACGAGAGCGCCAATCCATTTACCATCATGCACGCTGCGGCGAGAGATGGATCGCCAGACTACGTCCGTTACCTCCATACACACTGGCGTGTTGAAGTGACCATCAACGACATGGATGGAATCACGCCCGCTATCCATGCACTCTATCGAGACGACGATGAGCAAGTGAAGATGATGATCTCTACCATTATCGAATTCGATCAGCAGGCGTTAGATATTACGTCTGTATGGATAAATGACTGGACATGCGCTGATTTAGCTCATGCTATGGGGAGACGTAAGACCTTGGTGGATTGGCTTTGGCGAAAGCAAGATGGATGTACACGCGCTAGGGCAACAGACAAGTTAAAGGTGTAATTTAGCATAATCTAGTCTGCAAGTCGTCCTCACCTGGTCCTGTGCTTTTGTCTTGTAGCCTGATGACAATCCCAGAGTTCCGCATATCTTCCTCCCTTCTTTACAAGCTCAGAATGGGTACCCGCTTCAATGCCATTATCTTTAAGACAGTATATCATATCGGCGTCCTTGATTGTGTCTAGCTTGTGCCTATGCTCTATGTCAGTGATGATAATGATAGAACAGACTGATCACTTGCGTTATATGTATTACTGTCTTGCCATCCAGTGAAGGTTCCAAACCCTCCATGACCTGTTTCTCTGTGATAGGATCCAACCCTGTAAAAGGCTCGTCGAGTATGTATATGAGAGCATTATTGCGAACAATCACTCGGGCAATAGCCACCCTCTGTCGCTGCCCTCCTGATATTTGGCTATTATTTTAAGTCAGTAACAGCGATGCTAAACAAGCGGAACGAGAACTACACCAACCTTCCATTTTGGCCTAAACAAGAACTGTACTTATTGTCACAGGATGAGATGTATTCGTGTATCGCTGCCTTTCTTGCCGCCTCGGTCACGTCAGTGGTAGATGCATCCGGTCTGCCTACCTTAATATTCTCCTCGAAACTTCGGTTGAATATATGTGGTTGCTGCTCCAGAATAGCAAGGTGTCTGGGGAATCTGGCGATTATCTGGTATTAGCGATTGTCCTTATTCATACTGATATTACTCACTCCTTCCGTTGTAGAAGTCTGATATCCTGTCCATCAATCTCGATGCGTCCCTCGCTTGGAATAACTTGCCCACCCAGAAGATCGAGCAAGGCTGTTTTCCCGCTTCCAGACAGACCAACAACTACCGTAGTCTTTCCACCTGGAAAAAGAATGTTAAGCTTCTTGAAGATTGCCTCGCCCTTGCGATAGCCGAAAAAGACATCGGTAAACTTAATACTACCCCTACCAGGCACTAAGGCCTTGCTTCCGTATTGTATCCTGGCTTTGGTGTCTATCATGTGGCGAAGTGATTCCGTTGCGTCGTATGCATTCGTGGTCTCCCTGGGGGCTGAAAGGAGTGAATCTGTGGCCTTGTCCATCATTAGGAATAATTTACGCAACTCCCACGCAGCCCCTATCCTAGTAGTACTTGGCTCAAGCAAAGCCGTACTGCCAAGGGCAAGGCAACCCGCTATAGATATTCCGCCCCAGTGAACACCGCTCGTAAGAGTCTTACGCATCAGAGCGATGTCTAATGCTTTTTCTTTCAGTTGTCGTTTCTTGTCGATGAGATTGTCGAGTTTCTGAATCTCAATGTCAAGTTGACCACTGAGGTCGACAGTGGCCCGGCCGCACCAAATATCGTTACACCTCGACCTGAACTTTTGTAGGATCGCAAATGACTGTTTAGAGACGCAGCTTTGCTCCGTGACTAACCGTGCTTCCAAGATGACCTTCAACCCGATGATAGTCCATATGACTGTCGCGGTGGGAGTTCCATATAACGAGACTAGCCGAGTGAAGGTGAGAATGAGGCAGTATGAACCTGGCAACACATCCATCAATATAGTTTTGATCGGGGTGCAGGCGCATGTGCTTTGTTGAATAGCAGCTAGTTTGTATGGCACGTCGGTTTCGTCAAAAGATTGTTTATCCAAAAGCGTGATGTGCTTGGTGGTATATCTCTCCACTCTTGCTTCGTATTCCAAATCATAACGCTGCCAAAGAAAGGTTGCTAAGAATGGAAGTCCATACCTTCCGAGGAGCTCCAAGAGAGACTGCCCAAGGAAGGTATGCGAGAATTTGTCCACTGGTGTCCATTTTCCTGCCATTAAGGTCTGAAAGTCCGTCGTTTCCAATATCAGATTCCCTCGCTCTATGAGCCAGAACTCGATGTGTGTTACGCAGCATTTGATAACAGGTGCCAGAACAAGTCCCAGCCACTGGCAATAACTGCTTGGAATTGACCATTTGGTGTAGATCTGAACCATTGCCTCCCAGTGCCAAGGACGATCGTGCTTGTTGTCATGTTTTCCGGTAGTAATATCGCATCTGACTTCTTTCACTTGGGCTGACAATGCCATGATGGCATAACTTAGGCAGAGTCGAGTCGCAGCTAGTAACAGACATATCGGGACAAGAATTGATGGATGAGGTAGTAGTGTGAGCTCGCAAATGGCAAGCATTTCAGATGACGCCATAATCGCCCAAGCTCCCTTGTAGGCCCTCCAACTGAGGTGTGTCCGGCAGAAGCATATTTCATCGATCTGAAATGCGAGCAAAAGGATATCAAGGAGATCAGCTGAGAGACTGATGACTTCTTTAGTCCGGACTTTGATGACGGAAAGGGCAATAGCTGTAACGAGCTTCAGGACGAGGAGAGAAACGAATGGTGTCTTGGATGCCTGCCACTTTGGTGTCGTGTCTCTGGATCGAACACCATAGAAGAATAGGCAGGTGACGACCGACACAGCAGGTCGTAAAAAGTTGAACCTTAACATTAAGCCTAGTGAAGGCATTGCGATTTCTCTGCTGAGAAAGCAAGTTCGGACCAAACAGTCAATCTAAAGCTCCGTCTCTCGACTCTTATTACTGACCAATCTTACGTCAGACTTTATGTGGCGGGAGCTTCTCCGACAGCTTCCTCTTCTACTTGGGGAGATGTGACTGACTTCACCAATACAGGTATCAACACAAATCCGTTCCATATACGGTTAGTGTGATGAGGTGCGTGATCAACAGGGATGACATCTCCACCATATTCACAGCCTTATGCGGAAGTATTACTAGTTGTGCTTACCTACGAAATTAGAGAAGAGCATTTGAAAATCGTGAATATTTGCTCTTACAGTGGGTTTTTTTATAAGTTTATTAGTTAGGTTTACAATGATGTTTAACTCCAAAACGGGAGGTTTCCCAACTCTTTTCTCTTCTCCCCATAGTGCCACCTGCACGATGAGTTGTGTGCTGACAATCCGACCAATATCCCCTACACACCCCGCGCCC
Source organism: Fusarium torulosum (assembly GCA_900312805.1). Taxonomy (NCBI): domain Eukaryota; kingdom Fungi; phylum Ascomycota; class Sordariomycetes; order Hypocreales; family Nectriaceae; genus Fusarium; species Fusarium torulosum. Next base: position 54,821 of record ONZP01000231.1, read on the forward strand.
TCATTCCTTCCACTTGTTTTCTCGTTATCCGTGCACACCCTGCGCCTTCTGAATACGCTAGCCGCCAGGCTGGAGTGTAGCTTCTGCACGCTGCATATGGCTGAACTACTAGTCTAAGAGGGGACAGTCTAATGCAATGCAAGGAGATCCAAACACCGAGACACGCAGAGAGGGTAGTATCGCGGCTCATCCGGTGGTCCACAAACTCCAATACTTGAGTTTACAAATAAGCACTAACCAGAAAGAGGCATCAACACGAATCCGTCAGTATGAGGTTAGCGCGAACGGAACACGATCATCGCCAATATGTCTCATACCATACCAGGGTATCCTAAATCCTCGTATTAGATATGACAATGGCCGCAAGAATCTAACCTCACCGGTCGCAGGTGTAGTTAACACGTCATGTTTCAGAAAGCATGTTGTTCTATGACGGGCGGCTAAGCCTTGTTTTCTAATCTATCACAGACTGTTGAAAGACGCTGGCATTGAGGATGGTATCTGGTGGTGCAGCCGCGTAGGTATATAAGGTCATGCTTTGTTCCTGTCCGTAAATTGTAACAGATCAAACTACCCCCTCTCATACCAACAATAGCAAGAACCACCGATCCAACCTCCCAACATGACAGAACGAGACAGTAACATCCGGAGTATGCTTTTTGCAGAGCTTGGATTCACGATCGTCCCACTTCTTTCTGATGCACATGATTATGTAATATCTCATGCCCGAAAAGAAGGACGTGTCGACAAGGCCGACAAAATTGAGCGCGATCACGGTAAGATACTACGGAATCATAATATGGATGGCTCGTGTTGATGTTTGATAGCCAAAATGTCGCAACTCCCCCAACCAACCGATGCAGAGTGGGATGCATTCAACAAAAGGCATGAAGAAATCTTTGGAGAGCCATATGGATTTTCGCGTGACAGCGTTCGCATCATGCGACACCGCTGATCAGTCTCTCCCTGCTAGCTCTACTCCCCGAGTCAAAAATTGGGTTGCTTACGACCAATACTATAGAAATTATATAGACCAAGTATGAAGCACCTCAAGAATCTCGTACATAAAAACAATATAACCTCCAATACAGTGCGCTCTAATACATACTCCCCAAACGGCCAGCATATGAAAATATGGCTCTAGATCAGAGAACCATTGTTGCATACCTGCCTCCAGTCAAGGGCAAGCTGATCCACTGTAGTATACCAGTCTTGCCAACACCTTTCGGTGAGTGAGTCTCCATGGAGGGGAAACTCCGTGCACGGCCATGTCGAGCCTAACCCGAGGTGTACTGCCAAGCATCACTGCCTAGCATGGTCGTACTTCTGCCATTCCTGAGATGACGTTCCTAGACCTAGATCATCGTCAATACGGCTCTCCCCAAGGCAATGCCGGTATGAGCCCACCTTCCCGGGACAGACCCACACCACCGGGGGCGGGGTAGACGTGCTCCGGACCACTTTTTCTCTGTGCGGGACCGAGATAGGCGGGACTACTATCTCGGTTCTTGGCCAATTCACCACGATAAGTAAGAAATTGAAATAGCTCAGTAAACTTTATCTCATAAGTTACATAAGAACTTCTGACTCAGTATTGCTCAATTGACAGACTACTGTGGTTTGTGTGATTTTTAATGAGTTCACATTACAACAGGCATTAGTTATAAGACATTATATTTAAATTAACAGCCGGCGCGTAATAACATTGGATGGAACATTGTCCTGGCAGATACTTAGGTAGGTGCTAGTTTTAAGGCGTTGTTATTAAAATTAACAGCTGTTGCTTAATGACATCAGGCTTGGAAAATTAGCTAAAGATTTGTTATATAAGGCTTGATAGATAGGTTATAAGTTATCTACGAAATTGATTTAAAGATGCTTTCTCTTCCTACAAAGATGCTCTGCACGCCTATCTACCGTGAGCCCCACGAAATAAGGGAAGCAGTTTTAAAACAACTCAAGTTATTAAAGAACTTACAGCCGGTTCCATGGATCAGTCCATCTACAATCTTCCTCAATGGAGATGGCAATTTTTCACTCAAATTAACGGATGAAGGGTCTCTTAAAGCCCGCATGCAGAAGAAGTTTTTATCTATTATCAATCTCTTTCACTTATCAAGTCTTAATACTTCAGAAAGACAGCAAAGGCTACATTATGCTCATCGGAGACTGCTGATCTCACTTATTGCGCATATATGGCTCTGGGAGAGGCCTGGGGTACTAGACAGTCAGGGTAATCCGGTAGCCTCGCATGATATGAGAGTGCTTGCACCTGAAGATATCCTTAAGTATCTTCGCGATACCCGTGTTCATAAACAGGGTTGTCCCTGTGGAGATTTAAGAGGTTTCCTCGAGACGGTGCGGGAAGTTCCTCTAGTTAAGGAAACTTCTAAGTGGAATGCGATGGGCGTTACTGCCTGCCTGTGGTGGGATAAACTGCATGACTCGGAGGAAGGCATATGGTGCTCTTGTCGAATGAGAGGTGTAACTGATCTGGCCCCAGAAAGCCTACCCCCCTACCACGAGGGTTGCCTTCCGCCTTACTACCAAGATTATCCAGTTAGGAGGCAAGAGAAAGAAGAGAGAAAGAGTGATATGGCCGTGGTGTAACAGGGGAGCGAATAAATACAAACAGAATTCTATGCTATGGGGGAATTTGAGACTTTGTTTCTGGTGTTTTAGGTCCTATTAAATTGTATTTATCTGTTCTTTAATATTTTAGGACTGCAATCAACTGTTTATTTCTATTCCGCTGCACATATGCCGAACTGCTCTAAAGCCGGTGCTAGATACTGGATGCTGGCCAAGAGCTGGCGGCCCTAGAGACCCAGCGCCTGGCAACGGCGCATCTTCTTGAATGATTGGGAGGAAGATGGAGGTGACACAACACTGCATCATTCCCCTATGCCTATTCACAGTAAGGTTAGTGACAGCATGCCTTCACTGAAAAGCAATCCTTGATATCCCATGGACCTCATTAATGTCATAGAAAGGTAAGAAGATATAGAACACTGAAACCATAATGCATCGAGATGGAAGAACTAGATAATCATAGTTATGTGCTACCTCTTGGACGATTACGAAGTGCCAATAACCGGTATGGTGTAATATTCCATTCGCAAGGACTGTCACTGTGACTGAGTTAAACCTGCTGGTAGGTTTCCGCTGCTTCAACTCGTCGTATCATACCTCTCTCCCCATCGCCATCATATACTGCCCCATGGAGAATCTACACATTACCAGCTTGTCCTGGTTATGAGCTTCTTCACAAGCCGCCCATCACCTTGTCCAACCAATGAATCAATGGACTGAATACGTGCTAGCCTCTCATACAGGCCATGATGACAGTCTGCATGTGTTTGACCAAGTTGTCGGCCATGAGGCAGTGAATATCTCCAATAGGAGTGGCGCTCTGTATTGTCGAACATGGCTCTAGACTCCGGCGAGGCATTTTATTGTTCTCAAGCCTCCTTCTTACACATTCATAAGCGCTCTTTCTATAATTAACCTCAATCTAGACTTCAGATCCTTATCGAGATCCAATCCGCGAGCTTGAAAGTGGCCATTCGCACACATGGTCTGATGTCGTTGGTGGCTTCCCTTGTTAGTAGCATACGAGTTACCTCTTAGCCGGCTATGCACAAGACGAAGAGAAACACGCACTCTCTCAATTGATTACTCATGTTATCCTGCCTAGCAGAGTACTTAAGGGTCGTCTCTCCCCTTTCCAATTCTCTCCCAACTTCTTTCTTCATCAGCATCACCCTATTGCAAGACAGCTCAGCTCGTTCCGAACATCTTCATACATCTTCATATATCTCTGTCCATCCAAATAACTACGTTCAAGATGATGCCCTCAAACCCCCATTCTGTCAATTCATCCGAATGCCACTCTGTTTTTCTCCTACACAGAGTAGAGGATCCCCAGCCTTTCGATCCCCTTGGCGCCCTTCTTTCCCAACAGGATAACCCACGATACTCTCGTCAGGCAATGTTCTCCCCGCTATGCCTCGCTGCAATCCGAAATGCGCCTGAGACCATTCGTGATATGCATAGCCGTTACCAGGGATATATACAAAGGGAATTAGACCTTGCCTTATTCTTAGCCAACCGTCAGGGGCATGAAAGAGCGGCTTCCATGCTGATACGTTATCATGCAAACCCGGGACGGGAATCTTCTGCCAATGGTTTACACGGTGCTGCCTGGGCAGGGCTTAACCACGATATACAGAGGTATATTAACCTTTCTCGCGCCAATCCCGACGTTACTGATGGATCATCTGCAACGCCAATCATCTATGCTATACTTGGGACACAGGTTGAAGAACGCGCTTGGGAGACTATTGAGTATCTTCTCGCTTATGGAGCCAGTCCGTGCGCTAGATTTGGCAGTGAGGAACTGAGTTACGCGGAGATTGCACAGAAGGAGGGGAAAGAGCACTTGGCACGAAAGTTCAAGGAGTGGGAAGCATGTCCTTCACCAACTATTCTGAATTCGAGCCGCGAATCAAGCTGCATGTCGGAGGGGGACAATGATCAGCCTGACAACAACCGGCCACAGGAAGGCCCAGAAGCTGATAGAGGAGCCAGTTTGAGCCGCGAATCACACTGCACGGTAGATGATGTCCAGCCTAACAACAAGCGACCGCGAGAAGATTCAGAGGTTAATGGAGGAGCAAAACGAGCACGTGGAGCGTAAAGACATGCCATTGAGTTGCAGAGATCAATGTATTATATACGAGAGAGTCAATTATAAATATAGTTTTCTGCCTTTGAGATTGCGTATTTTATCTTAAAATCCATTTCTTCTATTCGCCATGATAGTCTGTAGGCGTGGTATTCTGCCGAGAGGTATATTGTTCGTTATGGCACAAATTGTCGAGGGCGCCAAACCAGGTTGGGGTGCAGTGGTTGTGTGCTCTTACAGTCCGCTCCCTCTGGTAGTCCCGCGCCGATGCCCCACATCTCCTCGGCCGCGAGTGGGTATTCTCAGCGGAGCACGCCGTGGAAATTCATGTGATAACCGTTGACCTAACAGAAGAAATCTCAATTAACCACAACAACGATGCTAACGATGGCAGTCCCTATTTAATTAATCTCAGCGTCAGAAGCACGCTCAACATTTTCCGTCTGCCCAATTTATGCGATGGGCAAATACCCCTTCGGCTTTCGCGCCGTCCAAATATGTCTGAGACACAATCAGTATTGCGGTTCGACTTGGTAGGCTGGCCGACCTAAGAGTTTACATGTTGCAAAACGCGTGATTCTGTAGAATACAAATCTCTTCTCTAGCCCGGGCGCAGAGTTTATAAACCTCTTTGCAGCACGTTATGTAGCCCGTCGTTAGCTTTCATGGTCGAATGGGGATCTTGGAGATTTAAGCCGTCTGTTAGTGTATTGGGCTTGGCAAGTGTTACGTCATGGGTTTGCCAGATGTTACCGCCTGGCATAAAGCGGCGAATTCTGCCAGTGCTGACCGCTCTTCGATTCGGATGGCAATCCTGGATTCAGGGGGAATCTGAGTGTCAACAATTCCCTCTGGCTGCTTCAAAGCGCCCGTCATGAATCCTCCACGTGGACTCGAGCTCGAAGATGGCCGCTTAATCACCTACTCAGACGCACAAAACCTAGGTGAAGATATCGTTACTAAGCTGGGATATGCCGAACATCGCAAGAAACTTTACGACAACCTCGATCGACAGAAAGACACGATTCGCTCTCTCGTCAGACACCATCTACACTTAGGCAACGATGCGGAATGCACAGTCCTTCCCCAGGAGCAATGGATCAAGGGGAGCTTCAATGTCTGCATTCCTATCAGGACAGTATCGGGTACGATCCATCGCAATTTGATGCTGCGCTGCTGTTTACCATACAAGCTTGCCGAGGCCCAATACCCAGGTACCATTGATGAGAAATTGAGGTGCGAAGTCGGCACTTATGCCTGGATGCAGCAATATTGCACAGATATCCGCATTCCCTATCTCTATGGTTTTGGCTTCACCGATCGCCGCTATGTACGTTTGCTCACCTTGAATTGCGCATGCGCTGCCGGTCTAACTATCAATGCAGTATTCCCATGAGAGCTATCGCCCTTGGTACCTACGCCTTTTCCGCAAAGTCCAGCGTCATCTCAACGATCTTTTACATCGCGACATACCCTCCTGCTATACCCTTCATCCGTCACGTCACCATCTACCCACGGCATACATGCTGCTCGAACATATCGGCCCCAACGTGGGACAAATGCTTTCAAATACCTGGCCTCGCCAATTGAACGATTTGGACCGCAGAGAACGACTGTTCCGAGGTATATCCCGCGCGATGCTCTCCCTCGCTCGAGTTCCTCAGCCGCGAATAGGGTCTTTTCAGTTTCATGACGATTGCTACATCAGGCTGACGAACCGGCCATTGACATGCTCAATGATGATCTTCGAGAACGACGGCACACGGAGAGCAATCGAGAGAACAGAAACATACTCATGCACGGAGTCCTTTGCTTCCGGCATGATTTCATACCACGACAACCATTTCATTAGTCAACGAAACGTTGGCGATGAGGAAGAATGTCGCGAGGGTATGGCTATGAGAACTCTGCTGCGAGGATTGTCATGTAAATACATCAAGAGAGAGTTTCGCAATGGACCATTTGCCTTGCAGTTCACTGATCTACATGCGAGTAATATATTCGTTGATGAGGACTGGAATGTTACTTGTCTGCTGGACTTGGAATGGATCTCGGCACTGCCCGTGGAGATGTTAGCCGTGCCTTACTGGGTTACTAATCGCAAGATCGATGAGGTAGCAGCAGGAGAGCATTTCGAGGAATTCAACCGGGTTCGGCAACAGTTTATGCACATGTTTGAGGAGGAGGAAGCAAAGGCGGATTCCGACACTCCTCTTTCAAGAGTCATGCAAGACACGTGGGACTCAAAAGCATTTTGGTTTTGGCATTGTTTGGTATCAGTGGACGCTATGTCTTGGCTTATATGGGATCAAATTTGTCCCCAGTTCGACACGTCCTGGGGTCCCAGCATGAGTAAAATGCTGTCGAAGTTCTGGTGCCAAGACTCCCAGGAGATGGTCGACAAGAAGATGAATGAGCTCCAAGTTTATGAGAAGGAACTGAGGGATGCATTCAAGACAAATAGGGCTTAGATCTTGTAATACAAAAGTCCGAACTGTAGATTCATCCTGTATTACTTTGTCTCCTTCACCTTCTCCTCTGCCTCCTTCCTTGCTTGCTCCTTACGAACTTTCATCGCATCGGCCCTCTTCTTCTGTGCTGCTTCGCCTGAAGAGACCAACATACCTTGGCTTTGTGGGCCAAAGGATGCTTCCCGGACGACGCCGTCATAGCTATCATAGCTATTATGTCCGCTCTTGCCACCTCCGGCGTCTGCCATTATCGTTGTTGATGAAGTTAAGGGACCGGCCGACGAGACGGTCGACAAGGGGATCGACGAGATTGAAGCGAGGGGATGGTCAAAAGTTTGGCTGAAAGGGTGACGCGTCGAAGGATTGGTTGTCTGTTTGTTTGCTTTTCCGTTCCTTTTGTAGGATTTATCTTGATCAGGGCTGTCGTGTGAGCTTTGGTGTCTCGCGGTGGTATATATATATGCCAGGCTGCGTCCTCAATACACCTCCGCATCAACGCTGCTGCCTAGAGTGTTGGACGAATGTTCAGGCTCCTGTGTAATGGATGTGCGAGTGGTCTGCATATCGGGCCGCTTGTGACTGAGATGGTTCTGGTGCAGGTCATGGCGCAATACTACGTACTTACACAGAACAAACGGGGAAAGTAATCAATCATTTGTTGATACCTCCGCATGATGCCGGAGAAAAGTGTATAGCGACTCTTTCGTGATTCTCAATTTGGGTATTTGTAGAGTCAGAAGGTGGCAGGCGGCACCATGGAAGTCTGACGCAATAATTAGCGCACCAACCATGCTACAATAATATTAATTACCTTAAATAATACTCTCGCTCATTCTGTCACCTGTCGCTCTGTGTACTAGACTGTCGTGTTAATAAGTACTTCATTTCATACACACAATCAATGGCATGCCAGGTACTCCTTATCAAACCTCATTAGCTAGTTATCTCGTGAGATCAACCGCAGGACAGACACTGATTCGATCGGGGGATCAAAGGGATGCTTCCATGTGGCTTCCTAACAGCAAGGGACTGTGTGAGCTCTGCGTTGTTATGTAGGCAGTGATTGACTTGGTATGCGTGCCAGTGGAGGATTCTGAGTTCACAGGCCATCCCAGCCAATAAATAAAGTGAGGCGAGAGGCAACAGGTGCATGGCGAAATCTAAGAGTACATGCATGATCCAATTAAATGTTACTTTTAGTCGCACTTAAATCTCACCACTGCTAGAATTAGGAGGCTGGCATTAATGCCAGGGTCATTAGCTGCTATCTGAAATAAGAGCTTGACATCACAAACCGCAAAATACCCCACGTCGTAATGAGATGCAGGGTGGCTTGTGTGTGGCAAACGTTTCAGATGAGGATTTTGCATGCAAGACCGAAAGAGGGATCTCTGAGTGGAGAATCGAGCTGCGGGTGATCAGTGCAGGTCGGTGGAGATGCACGTGACATTAATCGCCAAATCGTACTGGTGCCTGCGACACCGTGCTAGGTCGCCTTCATCATTACATAATTGCGCTACAAACTAACACAAGCCCGTAGTCGTGCGTTCGTTTGTTCTTGCACTGGCGTCTGCAAGACTCCTAGGAAATATATGTGTGGTGTTTCGAGAGTTATGTTATTTGGAATCAATTGAGTCGTGCGTTTTTACACTCTCCAATTCCTTCCGTCGTCATCGTAGCTTAGTTTAAGAAACTTCCGCTACTTGGTGCCAGTTCCAATCTCCAGAGCTTCATGATATCTTTGGAGCCGATCTGTTCTCCCGTAACTTGGCCAAGGTCGGCGGCGTACACCTATTCACCTCTCACACCTATTCTCACAACCTTGGGAAATGTTTACATTGCGCAGCTATATCGCTTCTAATACCAATCGTTGATGAGCTGAAGGTAGCATGATGTCCGTTTGGAATGCTCCTCTGGTAGTACCAGGTATGGCAAGCCTCCCATTTCTTAGTCACCGATGTGGGGAAAAAGGGGGGTACTGAGTTGATCCGCCTCTAGCGCGGTTTCCTCGGCAGCAGGGCCTATGCTTATCGCTATCCTCTTCCCTCACATTTGAACTAATCAATCAGACTCGATGGAAGAAATAGAGAGGCTGAAGAAGCTGTTGGAGGAAGAACAGCGCCGACGCGAAGCCGCCGAAAAACGCGCAAGCGCATCACAGCCGCTATCGCTCAATTCGTACCTTGAGGCTTGCCATACACTCCGCCTCTCTATCGACGTTGTCACCGATCGTTTCCTTACGACCCAAGGCGATACGACTAATCCTACCGATTGCTTCTACCCTCGTCGAATCGTCCCTTGGGATGCATTCCCAACAGAGCGCACAAGAACATGCTGCACATGTGAGATAATCACATAATCGTGATGAGACAGACGATGAAGATCGCGAGAATATCGTTCAAGAGAATCGCGGATTTTCGCAACGACTTGCCCCGCATTCATCTTCTGAATGTTCTCTGAAGCCTTGGTCTCAACTTCGCAGCCTGGGTTCATGCGAAAGTTCAGTGGGGCTCCTTCATGTTTCTCTGAATCAGGGACATTGGTTTCGTATCCGCCGCGTCTTGAACAACTCAGGACCAGTCTTTTGCAATTCCATCACTTCACCGTAAGAAAGGCGATGCACAGGTCCTTAATCCAGGGTCACATGACCACGACCTGGTTGCACTAACAAGCATGGCGAAGTCGGATTTAATAGGAAACTGCTATAGACGCTTGTCGGCCATGGGCATGACAGCATGCAGTAATATGCATTTCCAGTAAGACGGCAAGCATCCGTGTGGGGATGCAGCTCTCCGCCTTACAGGAACATATGAGACAGGAGCAGGCTTTCACAGCACGGCAAAGCCCGCTTCCTCTAGCTCCTTGCCCTTGGAGAGCATCGGCCGTCCCTGCATGACGAATGGTAAAAATAACGGGTCCTCCATGCTCTCCGCCGCCTTTCCGACTTGGCGCGACGTTATTTCTTTCACATCTTTGCCCGTACCCAAGTCGAAAATAAAGTCCTCGGCGACTGTGGTGGGCGCAAATAAATTGAAGCTGTCACAGAATGGTCTGACGAGCCTCTCGTATTCCTCCAGGTTCAGAGCAGCGCCTGTGTCAATATCAATATCAATGTTCCACTTCTTGGCCAGATAGCGGAGAATGTAGGGGGCTTGCTCGGCAATGTGGTGATAAGGCGTCATTTCTGCGAGGCTGGCGATGCCCTGCTTGACGGCTTCGGAGACGTTAGGGTCGCTCCTCAATGCCATGTCCGACTCGTTTGTCAGCACTGTTGTGGCCATGATGGCAAGGTGCATGATGGACGAGGTCAGCGCAAAGTACGGCACAAAGGATGGCGCCCGCTTCAGCGTGTACAGCCGCGAGTAGGATGTGAGAAAGCCCTGCATGGCATTTGCAGCCTGTAAACAGACGTCTCGCGGTGATACCTCGGACTCGATAATGCGTAATTTGATCAAGGGCCGGAAGAGCAGTAGGATGGCAAACTGGTAATACATGCTAGTGATGATTAATAATTGAAACCGTCTCAACGAGATATATTTTTCTTACTGGGCAAATAACACTGCCGGGGTGAAATTATGGCCGAGCCGCAGGACTTCGGGTATCCGGTCGTACCAGTCGAGGTACTCTGTATAGATGCTCAGCAGGCCCCGTGCTGTCAGGGGCTTTCCAGGTGAGTACAGAAGGTACAGAGACTGGTGGGTCAGTTCACTCAGCTCGCAGAAGCACTGGTACACCGACCGCTCATTTGACAGCTGCTCGCATTGAAGCTGCAGTGGCGCACCTAAGCCGAGTCAGCAAGCTGATCGAACTTTTATGATCTCATACGCCGGCAGCTTACCATCGTCCGTGTAAGGAATCCAGAGTGACGCCTCGATGTCCCCTATGATACGAGGTTTGGATGGCAGGTGTGGGAGACAGGAACAATTAGGCAATAAGCCAGTCGCAAGAGAATATGCGCTAGGTAAATATCCGTTGTCAGCCTCGTGGTTACTCGTTACTCCTGTTACGCAGCGTTGCTTACTTATCTAGCGAAAATGCGCCCCAGAAGGTCGCCAACTGAACGGCAAGCTCATCCTTGTCTCCCTCGTCGTGAGTACGATGCAGGGCCATCTCAAAGGCCAGTTGTATGCTCTGCCCCGCATAATATCGACTCTCTGAGCCCCGCCCGCAGCTAGCTTCCCGAATTGACATTATTCCTAAGGCTTGAATTGTGGTTAAAGAGTGGTGATCCGTCTCCTCATCAAAGAGCTGCCGCGACTCCTTGAAGAAGTGGTCGCCTGCGGAGTGTAAATCTTCAGAATTGGCCCTGGTCTTAGGGTGGGTGGAAAAGCGGCAGCCAAGGGCAAGCAAAGCGTTGACAAGTAAAGGCGAGCAGTATCTGTGTCTTCCGTCCCGGAAATCTCGGAGGAAATGCTCCTTGCTAAGAGACGCAAATATTGGGTACTCCCAGCAAAAGTACAAAGCTAGCAGATGCAGTATCAAGTTGATGTCGTTGGTAATGGTGGTCCATGTCTTGGTGGAATGCTTTAAATCTGGTTTGTCTAAAGTAAAGAGAACTTGACCAAGCCCGTGGGATCGGGGTAACCCATCAGGCGTGTGGTCAGTCTGCATGCCCTCAGCCCATGATGCAATCCGAGACTGCGACGGCCCTCGACGACCTTTCGCAGAACTCATGGCTTTCGCGTGAGAGTTGCTCCTCGTGGACCAAGTCTGGCTGTGTGCCGAGAACTGCCGCGGGCTACTCTGCCCTATATCGCTCCGCAAGGCAGATTGCTGGGTCGCAACGGTACTTGCGTCCTCGGGTCCCATGTCTAAGGGAGAAGATGCGGCTCCCGATGCACCGCCTGCAGAGGCAGAGGCAGAGGCAGAAGCGTCGCCTCGGTTGGCATCGTCGTCGCCTCGCGGGGCAACGGTTAGCAACCCATCGCCTCCTAAAGGCAGCACCGCGCCAAGCCATTCGGGTATATCATTGACAGTCTGCCCATTGCACAGTCGTGTCTCTGGCGCCGATGCCAGCTGTAGTAGAAGGTCGCCGTTATTCACATCCAGCATAGTCGTAGCAACGTCAGGGCCTTCACGGAGCCTGCGGAGGATATCATGAGACTCTCGTTCTGGCAGGTTCCTCATGAGGTAGTAGAGTCGTTCGTAGATGTTGGCTTTTTCTTGTATCTCATCGTACTTGCGCTTCAGGATATGCAGGTCTCGATCTGAAGCCTGATAATGGCACTCGAGACCTCTGTCGATGCAAGCTTTGCATTTCGGACGTTCGCCACTACACTGCGTGGGAGAGAGATGGGGAGTTAGCGGGCCGGACCTGTCGGATTTCTCAGAAGAAATATGGACATATCGAGCTTCGCACGTACCTTGGCCCTTCGTTTCCGACACGATTCGCAGGCGATTTTTGTCACATTGGCTCGAGGAAGGAGACGAGGTTGCAGTGATGGTCCCTGACCGGAGCCAGAGCTAGTGCCCTCGGAATTTGAAACTGGACCTGGTAGAAGTCTACGAAATCCTGAGACACTCGAAGGCAATTCGTTGTTGCTGGGAGATGGATGTGGGCGCGAGGACGACATGTGAGAGTATATGACACCATACAGTGCGAAAGGGAACTAAGTAGAACTGGGATGATTCATTGACGCGGGCCGATTCGGTAATGATAGAGGAGAGAAAGAATGATTAGTTGGTCTGTAGTTTACATATTCCCACGCAGACGTGATCGACCATGCCCGGTAGCGGGGTTCGGCTCGGAAGCCGAAGCCCCGAAAGTTAAACTCTGGGAACTGGTGCCTCGCGTGAAAGTGGGGCAGACCGTTAATGAATCCTTTCCCAAGAATTAGGCGTCAGAAGTTTAGCTGAGCACAGTCTTATTGTGGCTCAATCCTATGTCAGCGATGACGTTACCGAAGCATCATTCACACTGTCAACGATGTAGATTCCATTGGTGTGAAGGAAGTGTTTTCCCTCGCTTGCAGTTTGGTCTTCGCGTATTGTGAGTTATTGATCTCAACACCTTGTCGCATCATTCTCGGCAATCTTCGTCTCATCTTTTCCCCCAACATCACGCTCCGTTATGATCCCATTTGACATGTCTGAAGGGCATGCCAGTCGATACCGCCCATTGCTCTCTGGCCCGATGCGCGGAGGTCCTCCTGAGGCCCCACCACCAAGAATCGCAACTCGTAAGCGTTCAGTTGTCAAGAGAGCCTGCGAAGATTGCAGGCAACGCAAGGCCAAGGTTCTATTCGCAATCTATGTTATGAAGCCAAAGAGCGACGAACTAAAAGGACGTATATAGTGCGATGGAAGACGCCCCAGCTGTTACATGTGCCTCGCAGCCGGACGGGATTGCCAATATGCTGCTTTTCCATATGAACTTCAAGCGGCTGCCACGCAGCGAAAACATGATCTGCTTGAGGAGCGAATGGTTCATCACGAGGATCTGTACGACTCGCTCAAGACGCGACGACCCGAGGAAGTAGAGGATATACTTCGTCAGATTCAGGCTGGCAAGGATATCAAGTCTGTGATGGAGAACTTCCAAGAAGGGAGCCTACTTCTTCAACTAATTTCTCCTCAGCCATCTCACGCTCCACTGTCGACAAATCCAAGCGCTACACCTTCGAATCCTATGGTTGCGTATTCTGCGACTGACAATCCTAGCTTTGCCAGTTCGCAAGCACACTATCCAGGCAGTGAACAACGGTTTATCCGTTGTCGTCCTCCGCACGCCAGGCTTACCTCCCGGTCAGTACGAGACTCATCTGTAGCTGTACTTTACTGATGCGTGTGATCTAATATGTTTTTAGATACGAACATCCCGAGTACGTTTTCGAAAAGAGTTGGCGAGACACGCAACATAGATACGCCGAGGATAGCATGTTTGTCGACTTACCAGGATATACACTTCCACTTTCACGATGGACAACAATCTCCGACGATGATAGACTCTTAAGTCACCTATTATTGCTATTCTGGACATGGGACACGATTTGTAGCCGGGTCATTGACAGGACTATGTTCGAAGAGGACCTGAAAGCAATAAACCACCCCAATGAGCTGCGTTTCTGCTCCCCGTTTCTTGTCAACGCACTTTTAGCCGTCAGCTGTGTAATTAGTTCCCAGTATGGCCACCCTTGAAGCGCTTGCTGACAAGGATTGCAGCTATACACTACGAACCAAGCGACCTTTCTCCTGCCGAATGATCCAAACACACGGGGCCAGGCATTTGCCAAAGAAGCGGCAAGGCTGTTGCCTTTAGAAGATACCAGCCCTTCTTTAATGGTAGCACAGGGTCTGACATTAATGAACGCCTACGAGGCAGTTCTCGGCAATGGGGAGACAGCGTTGAGTTACCAAAGTCGCATTCAGGCGAGATACCTGGCGCTTCGACTGGACAGTGTACTGCGTTTTACTGACGTCGCCATCGCTGGAGCACGCCAGCGTAGAGAGGCATATGCGTTGTCATGGATTTCATGGGGATTCTATGTTTGGGACTGGTATGCTTCAATACTTGGCTGAGTTTAGATAACAGATTTAACCAGTTTCACAGGAAGCTAATGCACGGCCTTTGCCGTCGTTTCATCATCAAGAAACCGAACAGACCAAAGACGTGGCATGACGAAGCTACGTCGTCATTATGCAAGAAAGACAGCCCTGATTACTGGTGGTTTCCCTACCCCATGTCAGTGGTGCCTCAGAAGTCGTTGAAGAGGGAGATTTTTGACGCGGAATGCGAACTAGCCGAGATCACAGAACAAGTTCTCGAGTTCCTCATACCGTTAGAAGACGGCGTCGCGCCTCGTCGCAACGTAAAGAGGGCCATGGAACTCTACACGGAGATTATTGAATGGAAGTTTTCACTTCCGGAGCGACTCAAAGCGGAGAATGCGGTGCTACCAGCTGCTATAGTACTTCAGTATGTTGGCGATATGCTAAGGTTGATTGCAAGTATTGACTAAATCCTGTCAGCCTCACCGCCGATCTCATTATCATCAGTATGCTACGACCATTCGATGGCTTATCCAAGGAAGAGTTCGGACCATTCGACCCAGTCACAACGTCTTACGCGCACGCAAGCAATGCCATATCGGCGATATGGCATTTCCGAGCCTTGTATACCCTTCGCAATGAGTACCGGATGATTCAAGCCAGTGCAGTCTGCGCTTTCCGCGTATTATTCGACATACAGTCCAGCCCGATCCAACTTGAGACATTCGTCAAGGCGTGTCAAGCTTTGGCTGAGCTGGGGGAGTCGTTTCCGGTCGCTAAGGACGTCATACTATCGATAAAATCAGTTGCGAGGAAGCAAAGACTTAGGGTTCCGTCATGCGCGCAGGAGCATTTATCTAACCAAGTTGAAGATAAAGAAGATAGTGTGACAGGGTATACGGATGTTAAGATTATAGATCATAGTGTTATCGTCGAGAAGGCGGATCCAGAGGGTCATACAGGCCATCTGACGTCGTCAGGTTTGCTTTCGTCAATGGCTCCAGTAGATATAGGTCCTGACTAGGTAGAAGACTAACACATGAGAGTAATGATTTCACCGTCTTCAGGAGTAGTACAAAATACACGAATAAAGTCATTTTTCGTTAGTATATTACTCGGCGTAATGGACAGTGTGAAGCCCGGCTGTGCAACCTCGGGTGAGGCTTGCCCTCGAAGTTCTTCCACTACGATTTCCTTCCGATAGCCTGCCCGAATCGCCCCCCGACCATGAACCAGGTGTGTTTAAGGGGTCTCTCGAAAGACAGATTGCTGGTCCAGTAGGCTGAGGCCTCGTGAACTTCATTGGCGTTCCCCTGCTGCCACTACGTTCCACCTTAACACGATTACAGTTGGGGCCGGACACCAGTGCCGAGTGGGGCCGATGAGTGCGGAGTCAAATTAGTTCAAGCATTCTAGCATCCTCCAAGGCCACCGCGGTTAGGAGATACAAAATAGACCAACCAAATGACGATGGCCGAGCGCAATGACGAGATCCAGCAACATCGCGATTCATGGCGAGGCACATATCGACCGACAGAGCTTTGTTGCCCTCTTGCGCGATCAACTGGCAACTGATCGTGGGAATGATGCTGATTGTACGCCGCTTGG
Source organism: Fusarium torulosum (assembly GCA_900312805.1). Taxonomy (NCBI): domain Eukaryota; kingdom Fungi; phylum Ascomycota; class Sordariomycetes; order Hypocreales; family Nectriaceae; genus Fusarium; species Fusarium torulosum. Next base: position 71,075 of record ONZP01000231.1, read on the forward strand.
CATCTCGGGATCGCGAGGGTCCCTCTTCAAGCTATGCCTGTCATTGTGTGGTTACACGCTCGTGGCTAAAGGTGTAGAGGCAATGGATGCAAGACATCTACGGCACGAAAATAAGATATACGATCATATTTGGTCACTTCAGGGCACCTTCGTACCAGTCTGCCTGGGCATAGTTGACCTTATCAAGCCGTATTACTTCGACAGTGGCGTATATGTACATTTTTTGTTACTCAGTTATGGCGGTCGGCCTGTCTTGCGAGAGATGAAAGAGGTTGGGGCGAGTGTTGTCGACCAGATTATCATAGCGCTCAAGCGACTTCACCAGTACCGAATCTTACACCACGATGCGGAGCCACGCAACGCCCTGTATGATCGACCAAGCGGGCAATGCATGTTGGTAGACTTGATGCTGGCGGAGATTCACGATTGACAACCTCTTGGATCCATTAATTATAACACACAAAGCCGAAAGAGGAAGTGGGTGACAGGCAAGCATGTACCAGATGCCTTTTCCGTCGAGGTGCAGTCTCTGCGGGCGAGTCTGGCTTGAAGAGATGCAACTTCCTGGGAAGTCGCATCAAGGGTGGCGACAGGAGGCGTATGGCTGTCCTTGCCTGGTGGCCAACACAAAGAAACTGAGCGTCTTCAGTTAGACTCCCTCCATGTATTGTGTCTTGGCATATTGGAAGGATCTCGCATATGCTTTCCCGCCACTTTGTTACTCTTTCGGCTTCGTCTATTACAATTAATGAATCCAAGAGGTTGTTAGATGAGGATGTTTACTCACATTTACGGCAGACGGCTGTCTTGTTATGACAACTACACTGTTTAATTCAGAGTATTGCAATTGGTCTTGTCAGTACGGAAAGATTGCAAGTTAGTAAGCATAATGCTGTTTAATATCCCCGATATCCCTCTTGCTAGATAACCGTAATCTTCTGTAGCCCTTCCAGAAGATTATCTTTTATCCGCGTTGTTCATCAGATCTATACCCGGATAGTCTATGTATTTTACGTCGTTGCCAGTTAGTCAACAAGCCATCTGGCATGGACACCTGGTATCGTGCATGATGCTGATGGAGTGCTGATGATCAGCTATGAAAAGAATATGGAATCAATTCCGGCCCATGATTCGGGAGCCCACTCCTGCAGCAGGAGGAAGCCGCAAGGTATTCTGTCCTTCTCAATCTTTGTTTTTCAAACCCACGGCTGAATAGAATGGTGTACTGAAGACTTCCAATTGCTCAACACTACCTATCCCCTAACGCCCTCCACGCTGAAGACCCTGGACTTTGATGACATAGCACTGATTCCGTGTCACCCTAGATGTCTTTTCGCCGTTCTGTTGCACGCCCACCAGAAATATCCTCGCAGTCTCGCCTGCCTCGATCATGCGAATGATGAGACGGTACGGAGTTCATTCTGCTAGATAATCGCGCATATCTTTGGCTGTCTCGCCCCCAAACGGCCTCGACCCCATTCCGTGCCCTCTGATAATACAACGAGGCTTCATCCACCCGGTCAAGCTCCATGTAAAGAATAACGATGCTCTCTAGTGTGTTTAAGGCAGGGATATAGGTCGCTACTAAAATCGGCCCTAGAGCCTTCTCGTAACCATGCAGTGCTCGCTGGTACATTACCTCAGCATCCTGAAGCCGGCCCTGCATTTTATAGAGGAGGCCCAGGTTATTGACTGTAGAGAGTGTCGATGTGTGATTTGGTCCCCATGCCTTCTCCTTGCCATCCAGTGCTCGCTGGTACATTGCCTCAGCATCTTGAAGCCGGCCTTGGTCTACATAGAGACTGCCCAGGTTATTGACTGTAGAGAGTGTCGATGTGTGATTTGGTCCCCATGCCTTCTCCTTGCCATCCAGTGCTCGCTGATACATTGCTTCAGCATCCTGAAGCCGGCCTTGGTCTGCATAGAGACTGCCCAGGTTATTGACTATAGAGAGTGTCGATGTGTGATTTGGTCCCCATGCCTTCTCAAAGCCATCCAGTGCTCGCTGATACATTATCTTAGCGTCCTGAAGCCGGTCTTGCTTTTTATAGAGAATGCCCAGGTTATTAACTGTAGAGAGTGTCGATATGTGATTTGGTCCCCATGCCTTCTCATAACCATCTAGTGCTCGCTGATATATTACCTCAGCGTCCTGAAGCCAGCCTTGCATTTTATAGAGGAGGCCTAGGTTATTGACCGTATCGAGTGTCGATGTGTGATTTGGTCCCCATGCCTTCTCCTTGCCATCCAGTGCTCGCTGATACATTACCTCAGCATCTTGAAGCCGGCCTTGGTCCGCATAGATTTTGCCCAGTGAGCCTAAAGCCACCACAGCTTCATAATCAAGTCCCACTCCTCGCATCGTCTCAAGACATCTGTCCGCATGCGCGAGAAGCCGCCGCTGTGTAACCCAAAACTCGCTCTGATCTTGCTTCGGTATATGCGATGCCACGCAACGAATCGCTGTTTGAACCATATCTTCATCACATTTCCGATTCAACACATATATCATCCACGAATGGACGCATCCATGTACGCTATACCCTTGTGACTCTGCCTGTTGGACTGCTGTAGGTGGATCAGCCTCTACAAGTCCGTGGTTACATAATATTCTCATGATTCCATGAAACTGGAGCTTATTGTTTGTCATCTCGGCAAGCCACCTCGGCCCATCTACTCCGCCACCTTGCAAAAGCTCATACCATAAATCTTCATTGCTGAAATAAGCCCATTGTTGGAGAAGCATGGCTGCGATCGGACTTTGCTGCTCGATGTGCTTATATGAAATACCCCATGTTGAATATAAGGTTTGGTCGTATGATGGCAGCTGCGGGGCTTCTTTATGCAATTGCAGCCACGATTGATGGTACAGTTGGAGATACTCGGCACAGGTCATTGAGACTTGTTCCAAGTACGCTCCAGCTGTCGCAAGAGCAAGCGGTAGTCCATCAAGTCGTAGTGCGAGGTCGTGCGCGGCCGGGTCTACCGAATTCAGCTTTGTATTCCGTTATTGTCGACTTTTAGAGCGACTTACCTCGCTTGATGCTATCGCGACGGGAAGCAGACCCCAGAATCTCCAGACTATCACTGACATCTTTCAACTTGCCCAGTTGAATAGACTGTCCTAGTTTTATCGATAGCCGCGAGGTCACGATAATAGCACCATGATCTGTCTCGGGTAGGTATTGGCGAAGAGCGAAAGCCTTTAGGTCGGCGTGGTTCCGGTGATTTTTCTCTGCTTTTTCAGTGTGGTTCTCCTCATACAGGTACGATTGTCTACTCCGTATGGTATTCGTGCTGGTCAATATTGGGCGGTCATAATTGTCGTAAATGAGTAACCAGTGGTCATTTGCTGGTTCATCCAACCACTGTTTAACCGCTTCCACGATTCTATCGGTATCTCGGCTCTCCACTGCACCAGAGATGTACGTCATGGATGGGTCATGGTGCATGATCCGCTCAGCAATGCGAGCAAAGCTTTGTTTCAATGTCGTTTCATCCCTCGCGTTCAGCCATATCGCAGTTGAGTAGTCTGTGCGATGTCGTTTGAAGTATGCAATCGCAAGTTGCGTCTTGCCAATGCCACCTAACCCATGTAAAACGGCAGTACGGCGTCTAACAGTCCCTTTAAGAATCTCTTGCATTTGGCTCAGCTCTTCTTCTCTCGCCACGAACCGGGGTACTTCGAAGATCTCGGACAAATTAATCGGGAGTTGGAAAGCGGCTGTATTAGATTGCGTATTGCAGCTTCTACTATTAATGAGCTTCGAATACAATACATCATCCTTCTTATCTTGAGTTGAGCTTACCTCGGCGCCTCTTCCTCAGGCAGGTGAAAGAATAGCTGTCTTGCATAGGCGGCTGCCGCTGCTGCTGCATAACCATGCCACTGGTCATTCTTATGGCTATCGCAGTAGTCTGATATGCCACGGATGACCAAGCATGGGAAATCGGCAAGCGCTCCTGCTGCCTCCATCTCGAAGCAAAGTAGCCCGTGCTGTTCTGCTAAGCGATCCCTCAGCGCAGCACTCTTGACCACCAACTCCCCGGACGCTATTGTACCTCGGTGCACAACAACAAAAGACTCATCGCCCTCGTTACTATGCCTCTGGATTCGCTGCTCCGGATCACATGCACATTCGTCGCAGGATTGTCCTGGCTGCTGATGAATATAATCCGGGTAGTAAAGATGATCATTCTCAATGCCAGGAAACTCAAAACGTCGCATAGTTCGGCGGTACTTTTTGGTTCTCTGCGCATCTACCCAAACAGGATCTTCGTTCGATATTTCTCGTTGCACTGCCAGTGCTTGGGCAGCATTGAGAAGGATTTGGGGTGGCGGTGCAATAGTACCAGTCCGTTCAAAGTGACCCTCCTTTGCCTTTCCATGATCAAATTGTATTGCCCCAGAGTGTATGCCCGTCTGTTTGCTCACCACCACATGGCCTAGCCGAATCATCGGGTTGTCCGTCGGTACCGGTACGCCACCTCCAATACCGACCAATAAGCCATATCTGAGGTTGGGGAATGTCATCCTCATCTGGGTAACGACCGTGGCTGCAGAGCAGTTACCAGTCTGGGGGAGACCCGCGACGACGACATTGTGGTTGTTGATGCTGCCGAGCTTATACACGTTGTGGTCTGCCGGCTTTTGTGGTAGAGCTTCGTGCCCTTCGTCCAACATTGCCATCGCGGCGATCTGTTCTACCTCTAGCGGACAGATCCAACCCACTCTGTAGGCATCGTGGTTGAGGCGTCTTAACGGCATCTCCGATCGGGTGAGCGTTGATGTTGTCGGAGCTGCGACGGTCGCGTCTCTCGAGGCTTTGGGATGAGGGAAATTTCGTGATCATCGACATGTAAGCAACATGGTGTTCAAGATCAGGCTCGGCATTGGAACGCAAGGAGGGGTACCACCTAAGCGCCAGCCTCCTGCGGCTGAGTGCATCGCTGCCAACCAGACACCTTAACGTGCGGAACCAGGCTGAGCAGGTGACCCTGCCGAATAGACGACTCTGTGGCAATCAAAGGCGGCTGGCAGAAGAGCTGCAGTCTTGGGCAGGCTGCTGAGGCAAACGATGATGCTGGTGACCAGTTTCGTAATTCAGGTATCTACTGTTTTTGCCTAACAAACAGACCACTTCTGGCTCCAATCAATGCATTCCACCCCCAGGTACGCACGGTGACCAGTCATATAACGGCAAAACATTACTCCGGGCGTGACACCCAGTCCATCCTAGATGTACACAGTGCTCAAATTGTGTAATGGCTGGAGCGTTTTACCAATTTGGAAGTATGCTGTAAAGAGGAATCTATATGCTCATAGCTGTACTGATGATGCGCTTACAGTCACTCGAATTCTTGAGGCATCCCGATATTCCATTGCCTTGTGGAGATATCTGCGCTTATATTCTATGGTGCTACTAGGGTATGTCCGGTATGTATCTTGCAATTTCTCATCTTTGCATAGATAACCAATAGGCTCGCTGACTCATTCGCACCGGTTCATTAGGACTGGGAAATCTGTATTTCGACAGAACTTATTGGTAAAGCTGCAAAGCTATTACAGTTAGAGCCACACTTAGCCCACTACTCCTTGGTGGAGCCTTGGTCCTATCTAAGTGTATCCCTTTTATATACCTATTATCGTTTCAAAGGCAAAGGCACTGACGTTCACTTCATCCTGATGCCTATACAAAGCCGAGTAATATCTATATCACGCAGTACCGTATCATAGACGATCCGAACCCGTGGACTATTCTGTCCGACGATTATTGAGGACGTTTATCGCAAGATGATCCTTTAAGTCTATAGACAGTACATAAACTCCAACTTTACACTAAGCCAAATGATATGCAGCCAATTACTCGACTCTCGCCACTGATTCCTAGCTGTCACAAGTCGCTGTCAATCCTGGCGGCGGCAGCAGCATAGCCGTTCGCCTTCATGTTAAAGCGACGCGCTGTGCGGAAGCGCATGAACCTGGATCTTATTATCTCCAACCACCGACGTTCCTTGCCGTAAAATCCACTAGCGATCCAGGCAAATATGTTCCAGCGCCACATTGCAAACTTGGTCCACGCCGTGGGAATGAAATTATACATGCCAGCGTGTTCAAAGAACTTGGGGTAAAATCCCGCACAATCCCAATCGATAAGCCACAGCTGATTCTTACGGTCGAGTATGATGTTGCGAGGTGCTAGGTCATGGTGCGTAAAGACAAATGAGCGAGTGTATGGAAGCACCGGCTTTGGGTAGATCGAATGATCTGCCGGTGTCTTTTTGATCTCCTGGCGTGGTGTGACGAAATTGGCCCAGAAATTCAAGAAACTGTCGACTTCACTAGGTTTTGCACTGGGCGGTAAGCCATAAGAATCCTCGAGAAAAAAAGACCTGCATTTTCCCGTTGCTAGTGATCCAGATGATGCTGAAACAGCCGATCTTAAGCAGTTAATGACGCTGCGAAGCTGAAAGGCGAGTCGAAGGCTTGTTATCCAACCAAGGTCAGGCCATGCGATGTCGAGTGTCGTCCCAGAGATTCGATCTATGATGCAGTAAAGTGAATCGTCTCCTCGAACAATTCGCTGTATAGATGGGACATGGATCCCGAGTTCAGATGCGAATGTCGTCGCTCTCACAGCATCTTCGAGTTCGTTCTCTACATAGCCTTTAGCCAAATACCTGGAAGATAGAGGCACAATATTTGAAAAATCATGTAAATGAGGGAGGGAAGTGATGTGCTCGATAAGTTCTGCATCCGTGTAGTCAAAGAGCCTCGTGTCGTCAAAATTTGACTCCATTGTGAAAGTATTGTAAGGTGCAAGAAAGAGAAACTTACAGCTGCGTGGTCAAGAATTTGACTGCCTACAGATACGCCCGACGATCTGCCGAACACCGCAAACGTGGTAACACATTTAGATCACGTGTGCTCCGGCTCTATTATCAGTCGGAACCACTATGTCACTTAGAGAGGCATCCTTCTAGGCAATAACACGGGCTCAATATTAGCACAAACTGGGTCTATCAGCGCGTTGGTTAAACTTTTGTTCGTCGAATTTCACCCACCAACTACATGCACAGCCTACTGCGACAATACGCCAAATACGCATGACTCATTTATTAAAACACATGGCGACATTCCTACATTCAGGAGAGTATGAGGACCAAAAAAAAAGTAAAAAAATAGGAAGAAGAAATTTAGCCATGATGTGTGCTTGATTCATCGGCCATGAATTCACTGTTAGCACAAGCCCTCTGCTGCTCCGGAAACACCACACGAAAGCGAACATGTGACTATCAGATTAGATATTATAATGCGCAATTGATAAATGACCATAAAAGAACTAAAATTGGGATGCTAATTAATCATCGCTAACTTGTTTGTGCACATCCGCCCTTGCACTACTCCCCCTCGCAGTGTATACCTGTAAGCCACTAGGCGGACGAGCGGAAGGTTCCTGCTCTGACCTCTCGAGTTTGGTAACCTGAGGGATTGACGTAATAGTAGGATACAGCCTCCCAAGTCTGACTAGCACTTTCAGATTCAACGATACCTTGCTGCTCAAGAGCTGAGATCATATTGTAGATCCAGAACCTGCAACCTTCCCATTCAGGCGTAAATTGATATTTTTGAAGCCCATGATTGTTGATCAGTGCAATGATATCCATGACCTTCGGTTTGCCGTGGATAGGAAAGGACAACTGATGAATAGCCTTGTTTGTGAGCCTATATCTCTTCGACGAAATTTCAATCTTGCCTCGTAGACCGTCGGAACCGTAGCCTGGGGCCATGTCTAACCGCACTGAATGACTCGACGATATCTCCAAGAAGGTGGCCCAATGGTTGGTAGGAGGATTCTCTCCGTCCCCTTCATTGTTCTCGTTGATGTAAGCGCAGATGTGAATTTGCTTCACTGTCCTAGTAAGATCTGCATCCTCGAAATTGTCTTGATCCCAGTTGCGATCCATTGCTACTACCCTATTAGCATTCTAGTAGACGAACATGGGACCACAATATTGCTTGCCTTTTTCTCTAATGCTGGGTGAAAGTTGAGTGGTATGTATGATTAGACACTGGGTTTGAAATTGGTAGATAGCATATCCTGAGAAAGGAGTGGTTGAGGGGCTTTTTTATACGGCGTTTGGATCGGGTATCTCCATTTCAAATCATCGATAAAGTGTACACTGAGGTATCTAGCCGCCAGCAGGGCGGCAAAGAGATGAACTTAACTGGGCTTGCGGCCGTCTGTCGAGGCTTGGACATCGAACATGGCCAAACCAAAGCGCTTGGGTATAGCATCCCAGATTCTGCCTGTCAAGCGTATCGCCAATAATATTCACAGACCAATATCATCCCCTCCTCTAGTTTGTGTCTCGCAATAAATGCCTTAAGACCATGCTCAAATGTAGGAAACAGGCGCGCGCGATGGCCTGGCACCGAAACAGATATGGAGCCTTTGCCCAATCAGACTGGCAAATAATTTGCGTAAACTTAGATACGGCGCTTAGGCTCCACGTCTCCCCTGGCCGGCGACGGTCGGCAGGTCCGTCAAATTCGGAAGTACTCGAAGCCTCCACGCGCCTTCACATATACCTCATTTGTCCCGCTTTGAGCATTTCTCGCAAGGTAATTTGAAAGACAGGTATGAGAACGAAGCGAATGAGAAACTGTCTCTTATATAAGTTGAGGAGTACGCACCAGGGCTATTTTCAGATGGCTCTAGCAATCAATATCTAATGGTATCCCCGGTGCTCTGCAGACAGAGCCAGGCAGAAGTGCACATATAGACGATCGTCGTGGCTCGGCTGTGAAAAATTCACAAGATGATTGATCCTCTGCTCGAACGTGTGCGTGCCCCGCAGACTGAGATGGGTCTGGTGCATAAATGGCATGCAAGGTGTGTCATAACTGGCAATAGCCTCGCAGGGGATGAGACGGGCAGGCCTGTCAAAGGGCGGGGTGAAACTGGTGTTTTTATCTTATCGGTTGTGCTCAGACTACGGTTAAGTATGCCGTCCCAATCAGTTTCCGATACCTATCATTCCAGCATAAGTCAGTGCTCATGCATGTACTAGTACATGGGGGCGCACGGTCTCAGATCACCCCGTTAGCTAAACTGGCAAGTTCTGAGAGCTTTTCCTAATTAAATCATCGGGCAATAATTGGGGGAAGGCCGCGGACGGATAGAGAGGTTCATAGTCGACGTGTCTCTCGTTCAGAATGATAGATACAAAATTTCAGGACATGGAGAATGAGTCTTGGGGGAAGGGGATTTACAGAGGGAGCCAAACGAGGATAAGAAACCGGAGTAACGTGGCCGAGGTAATCGCAGCATCCTTCGGCGGCCCCGCGCCGGATGATCCACATCTTACCGGCCGTGGGGCGTCTCGGACGGAGCAGCCCGTATCGGAGATTGCGTTCATATCTGCCATAAACTGTGAATGTCGAGCCTCTCGGAACGATGAGTCCACGTATTAAGTGACTGCAGCAGAATCAAGTATGAGTAGCTTTATGGAGAAAAACTCGAGAAGTAAGGTCCAAAAAGGAGTCATCCGATGATCTTTGACTTGCAATTTTCGGGTTCCCAAGGATACGTGCACCACACGATCTTTTAGTTCTCTTGAAATGCAGATTCCCATAAGCACAGCGTGATAAAGGTCCTTTCGCATCAGCGTTGCGTCCGTCAGAAATCTGGCTATGGGTTCGAACAACATCAATAGGGTCTAGAGCCGAGATCAAATGCTTGCCGAGCCGGATCTTTGTTTGGGTGTTGTATTGGCGCCCCTTAAATTGAGTCATTATACAACGTCTCGGTTATCTTCAGATTGGCCACCCTGTAGAGTATTGCCGTACCCGCCGCCCTGCACGTTGACGCCGGCTCCTCTGTCAAGTAGCAGCTGCACAACCTCTCGGTGACCGTTAAGTGAGGCAGCATATAGAGCATTACCGTACTCGCCGCCTTGCGCGTTGACATCCGCTCCTTTGTCTAATAGCAGTTGCACAACCTCTCGGTGGCCGTTAAATGAGGCAGCTTGCAGAGCATTGTCGAAAAGACCGCCTTGCGCGTTAACGTCCGCTCCTTTGTCGAGTAGCAGTTGCACAACCTCTCGGTGGCCGTTAAATGAGGAAGCCTGCAGAGCATTGCCGAACCAGCCGCCTTGCGCGTTGACGTTCGCTCCTTTGTCGAGCAGCAGTTGCACAACCTCTCGGTGGCCGTTAAATGAGGCAGCCTGCAGAGCATTGCCGAACAAGCCGCCCTGTTCGTTGATGTCTGCTCCTTCTGTCGTCAGATCTCTTGCAGCGCATGAAAGCCCACCTAGACAAGCATAATATAATCTGGATGCTCTAGGAGGTCCTGGTCTATCATCCCATTCACGATCTGCCTGATAAAGTCGACACCATCGCTGAAATGTCGTCTCGTCTCGTAAGAAATCAACCGTGGTCCGAATGATGTCTTGGGAAATCTCTGCCGAAACGGCGTAGTCCATCCAAGACTCCGCTGCATACCGTGCCATTGGAAAATTACGTCTGATCGTGCTGTGGTTGCCCCTGATATCGGTAAGGTACGTCAAGCAAGTTTTAGAGATGGCAATGCTGGCATTTTCGAGGTTGAATTGGGCTTGCTCAAGAAGATACTCTTTGACAGAGAAATGAGCCAGATGAAGTTTCTCTACGATCCCAACGTAGTTCGTGACTTTGGTGATTATCACCAAGCTGGGGCAGTATCGTAGGATGTCAGTTTTTAGAGATAGTCTGCCATCAACATCGAAGCTCCGAGGCTCTTGATCTATTTCGGTAGCTATCACTTCGATAGCCTCTGCTAGCGTCAGAGGCCTCTTGGTGTAGACGAGAAACTGCAGGAGACGAATCGCGCTGCTCTTGTATTCCGACGGTATGTTTTGGAGCATGCGGTAGTATGTCTCATTCAGATCCCGGGGCAAAGATCTAAGAGCTATCTTGATTGCTTTTGGGCTCAGACATCGAGCAAGAGTTTCTAGTTGACAAGCTGCCCACCTGAACCTGCGACAAACGTCAGAAAAGATCTTATCTTTTATACCTAGCATATGCCAAAACTTACATTCCATCCGCTCTGTTTCCAATATTGTCGCGCATCTCCTCTAGAATACTCGGAGATAACTTTTTATCCACGAAATCAGGCTTCTGCTTAAGCGTTGCCTCAACGTAAGCGCATATATCAGCGTTGACAGCCTGCTTGTCAAGTAAGATACAATTGTGCTCATCGAACGAGCGAGGGATCGCGCTTTGGAACTCTACTTCAGGCCGGCCAGTGACGATGAGTTGAGCCTTCCTGGAAGCTAAATCTTTCAGCCATTGCAGAAGTTCTTCCCTTGCTGTGCACTCATCTAGGGCGTCAATGATAATGAAGGCCTTTCCAGTAATTTGTATCATTGTGTCAACACAGGCTGATAAGGCGTTCGTATCTGGTTGTCTCCGTCCATCATCATGGGAACTAAAAAGACTATCAAGTCTTCTCGCGGCTTCGTTTCCGGTATGATAAAGCTGAACTGCCAGCGAGCGCAGGAGATTCTCCAGTTTCTGCTTTCCGGGATCACTAAAGTCAAAGAAGAAGGCAAGCGTGGTGTGGGTGTCTATTTGCAGAAGATGGTCCAGAATCGTTGTACTGAGAATGGTCTTGCCACATCCTGCCAGACCGTAGAGCCACAGATGTTGACGTGACCCAAGTTTCCATTCCTCGAAGGCGAGACTGTTTAGAAGCCATGTCCCAGTGCCGGGATGACGGCGTTCTCTTGCCAAGTTGGCATTGGTTGAATAATCTGGGGGGGACAGCCATCGCTCGATTTTGGCGAAACGATGGTCGGATGCCATGCTCATCACTGCATGTTTGGTTTCATTTCCTGTGGATTTAACTGTTCAAGGTCAAAAGAGAAAGCGTGAGCTGGCATTGTGATACTAACTAGAACTGAGGATTTCGCTAATAGGTTTCTGGGCCTCGACCTTGCTGGGAGGAATCTGGCGTAGGAGATCTTTGGCATACGCCGCCGCCATCATTGCCGCAAAGCCCTGCCACTCCTTGTTCTTGTGCGAGTCGGAGTAGTCGCATATTCCGCGGATCACTAAACACGGGAAATGGTTCATCAAGCCGGCCGCCTCCATCTCGAAACAAAGGACATCCATACTAGCCGCCAGCTTGTCCCGAGCAAGTGCATCCCTCATCACTTGGTTTGCGCTGGCGACCAACCCATAATGGATGGCAGGGTCATCGTCTTGCTCGCCCCGTTCTTTTCGGTACACCAAGAAAGCGGGATCGTCGCTGCACACGTCGCCGCATTCGTCTGACGAGTCCGGATGGACAACGTCGGGCCGGTAGAGTCTGTCGCTGCCTGAGGGTGGCCGACAATACTTCTGTCGTAGGCGGGGCCATTGTTCCAATGCCCTATCAATGTGGGCGCTGAGCTGATGCCCTTCCAACTCGTATTCAGCCTCGAGTCCGCTCAATGCTGCCAGGAGCAACTGTGGCGGCTGGTTCAAGGATCCTGTCATCACGAACGCATGCTCCTGAATCGCCTTGCCATAGTCATATTGAAACACGCCGCCTTTCCCACTGCCACGGGTACTCACAACAACATCACCGAGTCGTATATCGTGCTTTGTGCTTGGGACACCACCGCCGATGCCAACCATCAATCCAAAACGAATGTTTGGAAAGCTGCGCAGCATGTCCCTTGCCACAGTGGCGGCGGAGGTCGTGCCATACTCAGATTTAGGCAAGGCGGCCATGACAACGTTGTGCTTCCCGATTTTCCCCAGAGCATAGTTGTTATTGTCATTATCGGCGATTGTTTCGAGTTGGTCGTGTTTTTCATCAAAGAAGGCTCGCGCAGCGACAAATTCAGTGGTGACGGCACAAATCCAGCCGACCGTGTACTTCTGGGGATTCGACATGGTCGGCGATCGATGTGGAGCGGAGAGGAAGACGTGTTGTATGGACTGTCGATCGCAACAGAGGAGCGCTCGAGGAGGCGCATAGCGAGGCCCGCATGCTCTTGGTGGCGGCGGGCATATATCAGGCTCTGAGGATGTGTGAGAATTCTATCAGTCAGGCTCACGGCACCTATTATATGCAGCAACTTGCGGCAGGCTGGGCGTTGTGCAGCATCGAGTACTTACAGCTTCCTCTTCCACAACATATTTGCGATCTGGAATAGGAACTCTACACGGTGTCAGTTAGTATGATAAGTAGGCTGTGTACACCTAGTTCGGGCTTTGTAGACACTTACAGCAGGCTTGGACTGTCATTATATTGGGTATCTTTTCCCACTTGAAGAAAGTAGCTATAGGGCTGACTCGCACTGCCGAAAATGCACCACGTTCTAGGACTAGTGTCCCCATCTGCAGTACTTTAAAGGTACGCTTACCCCGCGGCCAAAAGGCTGCTTACGGGCAAATTACAGGCAAAATTGGCAGCCTAAAGTAAACGTCATATTTACATGGGGAGTATATATTTGTACCAGAGGATCCCTACCATGGACATAACAAAAAGAATGCTATTGTGAAGAGGAGGCTGTAAGTGCTCGATACTGTAGCTATATGATTGGCGAAGCAATCCATGTCAAAGCCACTGCCGCTCAGATGCGGAGCGAATGGCGAAGCACGAAAGGCGGCCGTACATCAGCTGGACACCTGGTCGCCCAATAGAAGCAAATCCGGCGAAGGGGCAGGCAAACACGTACAGAATTTGATGCCTCCAGTCTTCCTTGATTACCGCCCTGTCGTTCTCACGGCACACATAATCCTTGCACAGACTCCCGTGGCTCTCCAATCTTATGACTCTTTGGAATTCTGTGATGGCCGCTCGTGTATCGAGATTGCGCGACAACAATAATGAATGGCGTGTGGGAACAGCCATACTGGCGTTCGTCGCGGTAAGCGCAGGGTGGAAAGAATGCATTCTGTTCCGAAGGATGGCAGACGAAGAAGAAAACCCATTGTCAGCTAATGGGACGACGTCACAATTGAATGGTCGCCTGGTTCATGCCAGCGGGTGGTGCCGCTCATCATGTCTACGTCGTAATATTAGGCATATGGACGGCGGTTCAAGTTTGTATGGCTTACCACCCGAGTCACACGGCAAGTTTGGTAGCTCACTTCAGGCAACAAAAGCAAATTCTGCAGGACTTTTGCCCTACCCTAGTGGGTACTACAGCTCATCAGGATTCATACTGCCACATTCATCTACCAGTCTAGGCGTAAGGATGAATTATTTTTGGTGTTAATTTTAACGCAAGAATTATCTACGTAGATGGAATTGACACCTATTAAATATATTAATTATAATATTTGACTTGGGCTAATTCTAAAATCTAGATGTGTAATGTGGAGACCTTGTGTGCGAGCTGAGGGGTTAAGGTAGACTGTCTTAATCGGAGGAGTGGCACTCGTATCATCTAAGCCAATAAATAAAGTGAGGCGAGCGGCAAAGGTGGATGGTGAAATCTAAGAGTACATGCATGATCCAATTAAATGCTACTTTTAGTCGCACTTAAATCTCACCACTACTAGAATTAGGAGGTTGGCGTTGATGCCAGGGTCATTAGCTGCTGTTTGAAACAAGAGCTGACCGAAATGGAGGGGCGTGGGAGTAGAGGAATGGAGCAGGCACCGTTATGGTGTCAGCGTTTGGTATAACCGTCTCCAACGGTGTTACGGCTGATAACGGTCAATACGCCAAAACGGTGGAAAGCGGAACCTGTCGAGGCCGGTTCTCGGAGCTGTCAGAATCGCATCATCACGTGTACACACCAAACCGGGACAACATCGGCGAATCTCTGAAATTTTTTGCCAAGACCTGGCTTGACTATGGAAGACTCCCCGTCCGCTCTCCCATAGTCAAGCCACTAACCGGCGGATTAGTAGTTGGGTCGGTGACGACCAGCGAATCCCCGCTGTTGTATGTTTTTGCGTGTATAATTACTTTTTATTTTTCTTAATTATCTTATTAGCCACAACCTCCCTAGTCACTCGATGTACTAACTTTATACATTAGATTCTAGCTCCTTAACTAGTGTAGCTAGCTATAAATAATATTTCAGTTGAAGTATAGGGTAGGCTACTCTTTTTACTTAGTACCTGCCCTTATATAGTATTTCCATTAAGTAATGCTACTTAGAAGTATATTTCGTCGAGCATATATAATTATCAGGCCTCTTAATCACCGTAGACTTTAATATCAGGCCTTCTCGGTCGTTTATCTACACATATGGAGCTGCGGCATACTTTGAAGGAAGGGGCCGGTTCCGAGGCTCCCAAGACGCCTCCTCTAGCACTATAGGTAAAAAGAAACAAAGGCGCCAGGGCTGATCTCCCGCCACGGTCCGAGGAGTTTGATAGGCATGGATGCCATACTAATTAAAAATAAAACCACGAGAAAGACAAAATACATTCGGTATGCTATGATTGCTAAATGGAAATTAGTCTAGAAACACATTACATGTAATTATGACGCCATTGAACTGAAACCTAGGAGGGCTCCTATGAACCAGTGGATAAAGTATAAAGGGAGTGCGGGGTTTACCGCTCTTAAACGTAGGTTGATGGCTGATACCTTCTAAGACTTCCCACTCCAGGATGAGTATGGATGCAAAGTTCTGCGCCCCAGGTAAACAGATTAACAGTGCCTACGCACCATCATACTATTGGGGCAATTATGCCCAGACACAAACAAGAAACCATTTCCATTATTAGGAGATGTAGAGCAACAGCATCCGCCAACGCCAACCCACCATCAGCATCTAAATCACATCGTCTCAAAAAGATATCTCGTGGGGCCTCCTGAGAAGTCTTCGAGCTAAATACTAACATCTTCGTCTGAATAACTCCCCAGAAAGTCTATTGATCAAAGCACCTTATATCGCTATAGAAGTGTTAAATAAGCATTTGCAGGAGGAGCATGCTATGAGACCCATTGTGATGAGTGCGTAGTCAAGTGATAGGACTAGGTTGCAGCTCAAATCATGGAGGTATTGGCACCATCCGGAAGACTGCTATTAATAATATGGCAGCTTGCACCTGAGTGACATGGGACATTTCACCATTAGTTGCAATATTAACGATGAAATTCAAAGGGTCGATAACTTCTGACCAGTAAAGGTTAATCGAACTGTCATTGCTCCCATGGCACCCAAGCCACCAAAGCCACGAAAAGTCCACACTCAACGATGCTCAAGTACTTACATGAGATAATGGCCCAAGAATTCCTTCTGGCCAGTAAGCGAAGACATAGCTAGCATCGCATTTGCACTAAGACTCAGCTGGGCTAGTGAGCGGCTATCTCGGCACTTGAGGTGTAAGCCACAACACAATTTCAACCATCGTCAAGCCGTTAGGTTCAGGGCTGAGTCCTACCGGTGTAGCGCTGACCACTAAGCTTGGACTAGAATGCCTAGTTCACAATGTAGAACGGCGAAGAAAGTGGAGATGGTTGCTAGTCTTGGCTGCGCCTGGCTAAGTTGAAAGCGCCGTGACCACGGACAGCATCCACCCGCAATACTGATAGTGCTTTTTGTTTGTTGATTCTGCATTGACATTTGGGCCTTCTCCCTCCTTTTTTGACTCAAGGGTCTTGGAGCGGCCAATCCTGAAGCCCCTGATAACAACAGACAGGCAGTACAAGCACTGCCACTCTCCAGCCGCACATTAGCTAGACTAAGGCGTGTGGCCCTACTACGCTGTACGCCACGCATGGTAATAAAACATATGAATCCTGCATCTGCCTGTCAAAACTGCCGTACCACCCCTTGTCTTGATCTCTATTCATGCAGTGACTAATGCTCAGCGCGTCGTTGCCCTTGGTCGTGGATTCTCATAGCCCCTTCCTTTGAACATCCTCCTCCCCACTACGGACCATTTCCAAGACGACAGTTTTGCTCACATACCAATGTCAAATTTGCCGTCTACAGAGACATCACTGGGAAGTAATGGGCCGCCCTTGCCTCCGGGCTGGCTTGCAAAGTGGAGCCCAGAGCACAATGCATGGTAAGTTGCAGCGACCTCCATACCATCAGATGTTTCGAATTCTTTGCTTACTCTTGTTGCCCAGGTACTACGTATTTCCTGCTACTGGAGTAACTCAATGGGCGTTACCTACGTTCCCACCTGTGCAACAGCAATACGAGGCTGTTCAAGGTCCAAACACCCACGCGACTCCGAATCCTCCAAATAACACAGATGTGGGAGAGGCTAACCAGCCTCCTGAGGGAGATCGTGGCCTGGGAAAAGCTTCAATGGCCCTGGGCGGAAGCTTTCTGGCTGGTTCTTTACTCCGCAATAAACGCGAGAACCATCAAGGAAGCCACGGCCAACAAGACGGGCTAGGCAAGGTTGCTCAGTCTATGGCAATCGCCGGTGCTGGTGCCGTTGGAGCCAAGATAATGGGTCTTTTTGGAAACAAGCAACAGCAGCAACCAGCAGTGCAAACGGTAACGCATACGCAGACACATTTCTATCCAGTCTATGTACCTGGACCCCAAGCGTCGCCACAGCCGTCTTATTATAACCAACATCCGCCAGTCGACTCCAACTATGCTCACACACCCACTGGCGAGACGGCAGGCGTAGTTTCCGGCGTTCAGAGCTTTGCCTCACCAGATCATACCGGAGGCATACCTATGCCCCTTCAAAGCCCAAGTCCTATAGTTGCATTCCCTTCCCAGAGTGGACCACCACCACTGCACATATATGGTGCTGTATTCGCAGACATTGACGTCACGCACATAGTTCGAAGCCTCGTGACTCCACAACAAACTCTACAAATCAAGGGAGATACACTTGTTCAACAATTTGGGGATCCATGGATTGAGGTGGAACGAAAGATGTTCAACGTGCTGTATTCATATGGAGATCGACCTATGGAGCTTATTGCCGCTGAGTAAGTGAAGTCTCATCTGTTGAATGCGACGTTTGCAGGTTAACCTGTCTGGTTTATAGCACGACCACGTCTAATATCGAGATCAAACACGAGGCCATTTCCAAAAAGCGCATGGAATTCTGCCAAGCACCACCCTCGCGAATCATTGCAGCGGTTTGGGGATATGAGAATGCATTAACGTAAGGATTAGTTATCAGACACATTTTGACTTTCGTGGTTGACTAACAGCATTGTACAGAAGAGCTAGAATAGAACAGTTGGAGAAAGAAGGTGAGATGGATGGTACGGGGGACACTCTTGGACCAGGCGGCTTCTGGGGCTGGGAGCCAAAGACGTTAGTATGCTATTACAGGACGAACACAGGGGATGTTGGGATCACATGTTGCAGAGATGGAGGGACAATTCGCCTCCCCTGGAACCCACTTGCTAAATGGTCTTAGCGAGTGGAATATGGAAGTCTTGGGGAACTTCACATCTGATGTTCTCATTACAAGACCGAAGTTTGAAGATATTATTCTAGATCTGTGTCTCCATGGTTACCATCTGGATACATCAGCCTAAGCATAGCCCGGTGCAGGATCTTATGAAAGCTCGGCGATAGCTTAGTTTACAGTAGCAGGATCTCGGCTCTAGATATAAATCGCCTTTTGTGTTCTTGAGTTCCATTTCCGAGTATCACCGTATAACATGCTAGCAACCGTAGCTCGTGGTCAAGACCGTATGCATGTTGCACAAGCTTCACCAGCTGGAAATCTCACATAGCAAACACGCAATGAAAAGGCCAGAATAGCCAAAGGTCTCTGTATTATTTGATATTAGTTGGTAAGTCAAACCGCTTTCGAGACTCAACCTGACCTCCTCCACCACCATCTACACATACTAGATATATCGATAGCTAGTCTTAGTCTGCCAGTCCACAGACATCCTGGCCTTCTTCTTACGGAAAAATTGAGGAATTATCGATCGCTCCGCTTGTGCGGTTGGCTTGCTTGTGAGCTACGTTTTAATTTAAGGATTCTCATTATCTGAAACCAAAACGGCTCCTTCTCCTCCCAGCACGCAAGAGTATTGAGACTTGTTCCCAATACTCCGGAGGGCCTATTTTTAGCTTCGAGTCATCATCCAGTTGCTCGACCCTAGTCAGAACCCCGCAGCCTGCTTCATTTGGCTGTGCCCCTAGATCAAGTAAGGCCTTTACTGTCTCGATCCTCTGGCCCATCAGCCGCTCCTGGAGACGCTTCGCGACAAGATCATATTCAGCTAGGTCTTCGTAGGTGCGGTACTTATACTGGTGCCAGCCAAAGACAGCACTCTCCAACAGGGGATTTCTGCAAGGGTCAGGTTTGAGAAGGCTCTTGTCGTGTTTTACCATTTCTATCACATAGGGGACGACAGTGAACTGAGCAGCGATAGAAACTATCCCACTCCCAGTGTCACTGGAACCAAAGGCATCATATTGTGTGCATGACCAATGGTTGGCAGAAGCGCTAGTTGCCCCCTTTCGCCTCCCTCGCAGAGAGGACCATCGACTTGGCCTTTGTAATGCTGCTTCTTGAGATGTTACGGATTTTGAACTGAAGACGTAACTTTTGTTACCGAGGTTAGTCGCCCGTTCACATAAGGCGGCATCAAAGTTTTCAATGGCTTGGACGAGATGAGGGCTCATGGAAGGCGAGTCGACGATCTGCGCCGCGTAGAAGAATCCAAGAAAGACAAAGCTCCAAAAAGCAAGCTGAGACTGGCCCAGACATTGATAGATCTTCTCGTGAGCCAGTTGCTTGGTCAGTACCTGTAACAAGACCAGGTTTGGGTTAAAACCCAACGGTGCTTGAGCCTGTAGTCCAGCACTTTCAGCGGTTTGAAGTACCCAGTCTCGTGCGGTCCTATGAAGAAAGCTCACGATACCGTTGTCATCAAGCTCCAAGAGGCCTTTTGTGGAGCTGTCTAAGCGCCTTTGCAATATCTTGTTCATGTTGTCTCCCATTTCGTCGGTGAAGGTATCGCCCTCTGGAAGGTTCTCTCCATCTGCCATCCAAAGTGTTACCGCATGCAACGGCTTAAGAGCGGCGACCATAAGTTGATAGTAACGAGCCGAGTTCTCAATGTCTTCTGGCTCGACCCTCTCTCTCATTTTGCTGTACAGGTTATGTAAGTCGGTAGGAAGATCGTCAACGATCACTTGCAGCTCATTCAAGCTCCGTCCTCTCGAAAGGCTATGTATCAGGTCTCTAACTACGAGGAAGACCCATAGAAACACACCCTGAGCTTTGTTTGAGATCTCTCGGAGTAGATTTGTGGCTTGATCAGGGAAAAGCGCTCTTCGTTCCCTGAACGCTTTACAAGCTTCGAAGTTGCCTTTGATGAATAACGAAATGTCTTTTTGTGTAAGAGACTGCATCGTGAGCATTGGATATTGATCAAAGGCGTCTGCAAAGTCTGTCCACGGGCGACTAGCCACACATATCTTTACACCATAGGTTGCGACCAGGTCTCTCACAAACTTAATCAGTACTTTCGGCTCGCCCTCAAATTCATCCAGTCCATCCAAGAATAGCACCAGCCTGAATGACCTACCGTTCTCGGATGCCAAGACAGAAAAGGCTACCTGGAGCTCCTCCCAGGTCCAAGCCGGCGCAGGTGTTTCTAACCCACGCAAGACATGATGGACCATCCATCTCCGAGGCGTCACCTGAGCTACCAATTCAGGCCTTTGCTGCAAACACTGCCAAAGGAGCGTCTGCATCAAGCCCTCTTGCGACCTTTGTAGGTTGTTTTGCCCAGCCTCCCAAAAGTAAAAGTAAGACCGCAGTAGAGGTAGAGGCCTTGCCCAAGTTTGCAAATATCGCTCTGTCAAGGGGTTGTGGATAACAAAGTTCATCAAGGTTGACTTGCCGGATCCTGGCTTGCCGGTAATCCAGTATACTTTGTTGGAGGGATCTTCGAGCCATTGCGGCAAGCTTTGGCGCCTGACTGGCGATGAAACTTGGCTGTTATTGATATCTTTACGATAGATCCACCGGTATGTGTCCTGATACGGCTTGGGTATTAATTTTTCTCTTGCCTCAATTCCAGGGAAGTGCAAGCTTCGGATAATTTGACTCTGTATATTCTCGTCAAGCTGGCCATCGCTCGCCGAGGCTTGGAAGCCATCTTGCAAATGGGCATCAGGCGGTTGCCAGTCTGTGGCCCATAGTTTACTAAACAATCTCTGGCGTCTTGCCGGCCCTAGACTGTTGTCCTTGGATGCCGTTGCATCTAGCTCTCTAAGGAAATCATCGAGCTTGGCGTTGTTGCGATCAATGGCCTTGGAAATTTGATTAATCTGGGCGTTTATCCCTTGATCGCCTCTTGTTCCCTGCAGCCTCTCCTTTTCCCTACGTAGATTGTAAGATGCGGATCGACCTTGACCTTTCGAGTACTTACCAGAGGGCCACGAGCATTGCCATCGTCATCTCAGACCGGATTTGTTGGAGCCGTTGCTCTAAATTCGCTAGCTTGTCCCTCGACCACATTGACTTCAAAGCGACAATAACACTCGTTTTGGCATGGTCAAGTTTGGAAGTCCCCTTCGCTTGGAGAGACGTCAATGCGGTCCGGATTTCTGTTGCTATGTCTCGGCTCTCACGACATAGTCTGACAAGGGTTTCATCTGAAGCAGTCGTTGCTCGGGAAGTGGAAACGTCAAGGACATGCTTGACCCGATCATTGATGTCTGAAAGGTCGTCGATAATTGTCGACAAGCGATTGACCGTCGTTGGATTGCCATCGGGGGATCTGTATATGGAGTGTGTTTCTGAGATTAGATTGTAGGAGAATTCAACGAATGCGACAACGGTACCAGCAACTTGAAATGCTGTGATTGGATCCATTCTAGTAGTAGACGTTTCTATTTTATGGGTGACCGACCTTGAAACTACGAGAACTGACTGGTGTGAGAAGAGGCATTTAATTTCAGACCCCCGCTTATTGCACAGCCTCTAGCGGTGGCACTTTAATATAGGGTGGGTAAAAAGTGCGGGTGCCGCAATCACTCTACTCATGAAAATAATCAAGGAACGACATCATTTCAGAATGCTACGTAAAATTAAATCTATACACTGGTATATCTAAGCTAATGGTCTGTGCTTCACTGAAGACTGCGCACACGGATTGTCGCACTGAGCGTACTTGAAGGGTTGAAGCCAACACAATGAGCGGGTGCAAAATGTGTTGTTCAATCTTTTATTATTATTTTGTGCGGGGTATTGCATTTCACACAGTCACTTGGCCAGTCTGCATACTCAGATACCTCAAAAATTAATAATTAACAAGGCGTGCTCCCATTTCCTTTGTTTAACGCACAGCAACATTCAACCGTTTAACATCCCATCGAAATCTAGAGCCGCAGTTTGAATATATATTGCCAATTTATTCTTCACCTGTATTGTAACCACTGGTGCCTTAGGAAAATGACTACTAGCCTCGGGGAAAGAAGCCTACTGAGAAAGAAACATGATAAGGTTTGAGGGCCGCCCCGAAGGAAGAACGCTGTTGTCCTCTGTCTGGATGCCCATCGTGCTCGCACGCGTCATAATTTCGTCTCCATGTGGCTGCTGTCCAAATATCGACTGGCTCCAAAGAGAGAAATAGCGTTGTTTGAGGTTGGTAGCTTTGCTCCTACGGTGGAAAGACCTCCTAAGCTTCGCCACCGAGGATTACGACGTCTTGGGTGTGTGAGTATCTTTTTTAACCCCTACAGAGGTATTTTGTCTGTGCGATGAATAGCATTACGTGGTGGGTTGATATCCTTGTTATGATTAGCGAATGGGCGCTGACGCATGACAGAGTCCCCAACACTAATTTTCATTAGTCTCATCTAGTTAGTTTAGCGTATGCAGGGTGGGATTGAATGTGACAAGATCGTCACATGGGGTCTCAAATGATCTGTTCTTCCCCCGCCGCTCAGGAAAGGAGCACTACCTCTCAAGCTGCCCCTTGTGTACAGTAGTGGAAAATACGCCGCGGCCAATGCATGTGTGTACCGTAGAGCCCGTCTTGGCATAAAAGCTTGGTATAAAAGCTTGGCGTAAAAGCTTGGCATGAACTGCATGGTGGAGAGAACATGTCAGGTCGCTACCAAGCTACTTCCATCTCCGGTTCTAGATTCATAGCTGGAGATTTACCAAATGATTCGTTGCTTAAAAAATAATTACCATTCTGGGATGAGATATGCAGCCAGAAATAGTGTAAAAGAGGTCAAGATAAGCACCGTGATGATGGGGTCAACTACTTGAGCTGCGTAGTATAAAATTGGAGATGGAGATGCAACACCAACAGGCAGGACCCAAAAGATCTTATTTTTATTTTGCACGCCTTGAGCTCCATTGGCTGCTATATTCTCGCCTCTGATTACTGAAATAAGTGGTTTTAATCTTGCACTTGAGGCCCCCTGAATTTCCGCTATCCTATGTAGTAATAATTCTGTCCCTGTTCCTATGTATAGGCGAAATCGAGGTTTCTGTTGTTTTCTAAGGGTAGACGATATGATAATGAGTGCAGTCCTCGGGCTGGGGGCGCCGCGTAACGGGCTCATTTGAACAAAGAAGGATAGGGTGGGCCATGGTTTGGAAAAACAGTCCAATTAGAAGAACAATGCTGATACGACACATTTTGTCAACTGTTTGGCTTCTGCTGATTGCCTGTAGCAATATTCAGAGAAGGGTTTTCGAATTAACTATGAAAGGTGAATAAGAATGCCTACTCTCCTGTGGCATAGCTTAAGAAACCTGCCACCTACACCCTTGAATCCACCTCATGCAGCTCCATATCATGTCCTCGAAGATCGGGTCCACTTGAATGAACTCTAGGACTCCAATTGCCATCCGTCTCACTGATGGGGTCTGTGGCTGCATGGTCAATTTCGCCGGTATTCCCGACATAGCCTAGTTTGCCAACGCCAGCCCAGAATGCTCTGTCTTGAGTTCTCGATCTCCAGGCCCAGCCAGCTCCTCTTGCAATGGGCAGATGATAAAACCTGAAACTGTAATAGGCTGCAACAGTGCCCATCAGGAAAGCAAAGATTATGTCGAAGCCGTCGTGTTCGTAGTCGAACCATCTCGAGCAATTGATATAGATAGCTAGAGCAAAAGGCACGATGACAAGGACTAGAAGGTACAAAGGGGCACCGGCAGCCTGGAGGCGCTGCGACTTGAGTTGAAGGTTGCTTCCGTTGTCAGCCGGGGGAAAAGAAGATGTTGACGGTCCATATCCCCCGGAACTCGACGGGAACGCATCATGCCTCCATTCCTTGCTAGACTGGGCGAACGGGATGTTAACAGCCAACTTGCTGGCAAGGAAGAGGGTCAGGTAGACAAGTCCAGCAGCACTTATCGAAGAGTGCCCACTAGGAAAAGATCGGAATCCCTCGTCCAGCTTTGCCGAGTCCCTCTGTTGACAAATACCGGCTGAGTATAGCCGCCCATCAGCGAGGCTATTAGCAAATCCTGCCACAAGATAGTCCCTGGCGTTGGCCAGGTCTGGCTCACATCTCGACAGCATATTAGGTCGAGGCTTGCCCAAGAGATTCTTCATACATTGCACGAAGAAGAATGTAGACACGAAAGATAGTGCAAGCCCTAAAAGACCCACGTGAAGCTCCCACAGCTTTCGCCTCCATATCAAAACCCAAGACGTGTTCTTAGGTACCATGCCTCCGGGAACAAATACAAGGACCACGATGGCGATGGCGACGGCCGGGAAGACGAGTGATAGGATCGCTGCTGGAACAAGTGGAATCGTGTCCCCCTTGAATGGGTATCTATGGGCACATGGAGGTTAGCAAACACGACGTGCAAGGGGCATCGATGAGCAACTTGCGAGATGTTGGGGTTGACCAAGGAAAACGCTCGCTTGTTGGGCGCGAGGTTGCCCACGACCACAGAGACGGCAAGAATGATGATGAGGACGACCCAGTCGAAAGCGTATGATATGAAAAGCTTGGTCGAGAAACGCATGTTTGAAGCTTGAACAACGTTCGTTATCTTGTAATACGAGAGCATAATGTCATACCCAGAGGTCAAAAGAAAAGAAAAGCTAATTGATGTTAAAACCTCATTCCCAGAAATTAAATTCCTCCCTTTCAAACACGTGCATGGTCACCGATCAAGACTAGAGGAAGGAGGTGGGCGAGGAGGGAGGGGGGTCTACGTAGCAAAAGAAACGTTAGATGAAAGTCCAAACATTGGGTTGCGCCACGACAAGACGACGCGCAATTGATGACGGCAGTCTAACTCCTAATTGGCTAGACCTTCGAATCTTCTGCTAAAACGGTAGCAGGTCTGTTACCCCGTACAACAGACGCGTTAGCATATTTGACGTGTTACTTAATTATCCTTATTTCTGGCAAAGAGTGATATGGAGTAAAAACCTTTGCAAAGTAAAAGTCTGGAGGGAAACCTAGATCATGACATGTATCATGAGGACAAAGACCGCAGAAAATGGTTACAGGGCCTTAGCTGTGTGGTAGGGAGCGAGTGCCCCAGCATTCCAGGCTCATCGAGGCGTATTCATGGCGGTGTGATGGAGCTCTTTCGTTTCATAGCCCAATCTCGAAATGCGATCAGGGCTTTAAGTATGGCAAAAGGCTTCAGCGGCAATCAGTCTCATAACAATTGTAGAGCTTCAAAGATATATGCTATCTCCAGCTGTTTGGTTGCCGAGCTGTCCTGAAGACCAATCATCGCGCCACTGGAAGTTGTCATAAAAGCTTTTAACAAGCTTGTAGAAACAAGCTTTGAGATTGGGCCTGAGTGCCCACCCTTTCCGGCTGTGAATTAAGCTTTTTAGAAGCCTAGAGCTAGTCATATAACGCACTGATACGAGAAATATTGTCAGAGAAAACAGAGATTGACATAGTAAACCGCTGACTGCCCCGTACGAGGGCTGTCTCTGTTACGAGGCCGGGGTGGCTTGGCATTCTTAGTATACAATTGAATAAGAGCGAAGGCAAGTTAGCATTGGGCATCGCTCATTAGCTAAGACATCCGCCCTTTGCGTGTTTGTGTTAGCTGATTCGCGTCATTGCAATATTGTTTAGACCGCTCTTTACCGTATTTTTGGAAATTTATATTCAACTATGAACTCAGCCCTTTTCGAGAGGAGGTTTTGTTTTAAACAGGATAGTCATCTTTGCGGCATCTTAGCTCTACTGAATTACCCTCACTATGGCCTAATTAAGCTGGCTCTTCTGTCTACTTCCACTCTATCTCTCTACGGCGCAGGTGCAAGTCAATTGCAGGAATAGAATTAAATATATAACTAATCACCAGTGGCTAATATTTACTGCTTTCTGGCATTGTCCTCATCCAAAACCTACGTCCGTCAAGCCTCGATCATTAAGAACCCGACTTCTCCCAGAACCCATAGAAGATTGACGTCAATCAATCGTTTGAGGTTCATTTCGAAATCTTTAATAAAACACGGAATGTTCGACTAATTTCACAACCAAGTCACAACCTGATATCACACCTTGCAAATAGTCAGTATCTTGGACAGGATGGAAACCATGGTGCAGCTTTGGGGCTCGAGAACCAAGGCCGCCCATTAATATATAAAGAAGATTTGACCGTTCTTGTACTCAAAGCCCACGTACGGAGAAGACTAGGTTGGGCATGAATCATGCTCCGATATCAGGAAGGGGGGCAATTATTACAAGGTGCTTTCACCCTTATGGCTAAACCACTAAGAATTGCGAGCTCGACTATAGCTATTGTTGGATCGGCTATTAAAACCACAGAAACTATTATTGCATTAATCTCGCCATATCTCGATGCACGAGCTGAGATTTCTTATCTTCAAAACGATGTCGCCGATACGCAAATTATCCAAACCCCCCCAACTTATTAGTTCTTTAATCTTGCTCCAATAGAATTATATCAGAGTCCTTATCTTTAGAGATCTCAGAGTATAATAAACTCAGAAGGCTTTTTGGAAGAAAGGATATCCACTCTTCAAATCGATCCCCATCACCAGAACATCTACGCCAGCCCTCTTCTATCACTAGCGCATAGGGGAGTCTTAGTCACACTAGGATCAAAACAATACACTGGATTAGTTTATATTAAAACTTGCTGATCTCTAACCCGGTGTTACTGTTGTTGGATTTGCGATACTTCATTTTGCGTATAATAATAACAAAATAAACAGAAAGCTTACTCTCCTGTGAAAGGTAGGGTGTAATGATTTGTCTATCGATTGGTAGTACAAAAATGAGGTTCTGCCCGGGCTCGAACCGGGGACCTTCTCGGTGTTAACGAGATGTCATAACCAACTAGACCACAGTACCAATGTTTCTGTTCGTTGAGTCTGGGACACATTGTTTTAGTAAATGAGTAACTACAATAACAGTATTCTGCTTGAAATAATAGTTTTCTTCTCTCAATATCAATTTCTTATCTATCCAATTGGTAATTATTTAACTATGAGCTAATTGCACTGGAGCGCTACTAGACAGATTTTCGAGTTTAATCGTGTAATGTACCTAAGACTCGTATGTAAGCTCAAGTAGGATATATTACTACCTCGCCTTGTTATTCAAGTCTTTCATCTCGATAACCCCTCGACTATTTTATAGTTAGCTCCTAAACACCTACTTGCCTTCTATCCACAGGCCATGTACAAGCCTTGGATTAAACCGAGTAATTACGCTTTTCTTGCTATAGACTTCGGCAGAACTACTTGTCTATATATGTTACTTGACTAATAGTCTATGGAAAGGAGAAAAAGCAGACATATCTAGCATAAGAACTTAGGACCTATCCGCATTAGTATACTACTTTATATACTTTAGGTTATTCTTATCCAACTCTATATTAGAGGCTTTTAAGCTGTAAAAGGAAGAGTACTGATAGTGGGAGTATCCTCCTATATAAATTAGTTAAAGCTAACTTAGGGGGAGGGGAGGTTCTGATATATCTATCTTAAGGATGTCGGCCTAGAATCACTGGTATGTCATCTTAGGGAACCTTTCGTTAACTAAGTTCCATATCTTCTACCGTTACTCCTTTTTCGGGCTAAGGCCTTGTTTAGTTCAATAGCGGCATGATTGTTCTTATTCTCGTTGAAGGTCAGAGTTTTGGGCTCTATGGGGTGATGACTTTTAGACGATAGGGCGATGGGCTTTGTTGACCTTGAGAGGGCATGGAGTTAGCTTCTCGCTAGCTGAGATGCTCCAAAGTTGTGTGCCAGGTCATGGGCAAAACCTTGTCGTTCGATGTCTGTGTGGGCAACAACATTAGTGGATGCAGTCGAACTACCGCCCCTCACAAGACGTCTTCCGCCTCCACGACTGCACAGGTTACCAGTCCAGGATATACCAACTATTGAATCACTTCTACAGGCGGTCAAGAGGGTCCACACAGCATTCCCATCGCGTAATTGGCGTCTCCACTGGGTGAACAATTTTGATCGCCAAGAGATGCCAGTATTAGCGGTATATGCGAGGTTCCATGGGGCTGAGTCAGGAGGGTCTGAAGGACAGGAAGAGTCGCTGATGGTCAAGTTTTGGATCGTCAGGAATATGTTGAAAGTATATCCGTGTACCTGCGAAGCAACATTGACTTGCGAGATGATATTTTCCCGGACCTCCTAAGCAGAGGCGAAGCCTACCGTATATTTGCAGTCGGTCGCAATTCCTAGCAACACCACGCGTCTTGACGATGGACACCCGCTTGCTGAACTAATGACGCCTACCAGTTCGAAACCGTTCGTTTCGGGTTTCGACGAGAATTATCAAGCTGACCAGATTGTATTACATCTCCCTCCCCATCTTTGTAATTCGGATCCAGAGGAATTGAGCGACGACGAATATTGGACCCTTCTACTCTGCGTAACGACTGATTTGAGATAGCCCGTTGATTGTGCTTAGCAATCTCTGATTATTTCTAAACTATCATGGGAAGAGAATCTTTCTCGGGCAGGAGATCTTCCATCAGAGCTGCTTATCGCAAATATTCGAGCTGAGCGAGATGTGGTAGTGATCGCCGTTAAGTCGGTCAATTCAGGTTTGGCAGAAGAGACTATTCTAAGTTTCTTAAGTATGAGATTTAGATTTCATATCTTTGAGATGGAAAGATGCGGGATTGGTAGATATTGCAACGACTTGAGTAGTAGGCAGCTAAAGGATAAGGTCCAAACCGTCGATGTCCACGTGGGAGCGATATCGAACTCAAGGCATCTACGTTTAAAAGTGCCTTACGCTATGGTGTATTTCTTATGCAGCCATAGCCGTTAGTCTCATTTTTAAATGACTGCATGCTCGCCTGAGTGGTAGTATCAGCTAATGCAACTAGATTTCAACGTCAATAACGCAACCCCTACTGGGTGTGATTCCATAATAATGCGGAGTTTCATCAGATTAAGATCAAAACTATTATGTCAATCTCCCAATTCCTAACAAAATATTCAAGAACGACGGCCACGACTCCACCAATGAGGCTTCCCGATGGACTCTGGCAGAGGTGACACAGTCGTGACTGTAACTGCAGCCGGCCCCAGTCTCATCTTACCCATCATGTCCGACAGACCTTCATCTAGTATCAATGCTTCCTCCTTCTTCCTCAAAAATAAATCCAATAGAAGTGTCTCAACCTCTGTGGCTAGACTAAGAAATGCGTCGCCAATTTCGACCAGGTCGATTTCATCGCCAGACCTTGCTGTATGCTTTTGGCAGGCCCTTGCACAGTGGCGGATGAGCTTGACGAGCTGGCTGTCATTCGTATTCGCCTTGGCTCTGATGATGTTTCTGTAAAAGAAGACTGTACTATCTATGGCCGCTTTCATGGCAGCCTCATTCTTCCAGGCAACCGATTTGGGCCAGCCTTGCTGCTGGAGACGGCACATTTGGCGCAGAAGTAGGCTCACGTCATTGCATTTCTCACTCAGAGCACTGGAGCGCAGCGTCTCGTAAAATGCTTTGGGTGAGATATCAGCTAGCCCCGGGTCCAAAAGCATAAGCTTGACACAGGCCATTTCGAGATCGATGAGCGCATCTGAGTATAGCTCCTGATAGTCTGAGAAGTACTTGGTGGTTTTGCGGCTAGCAAGGCTTTCCCGACGATTCTGCCACCCAGGGGAATTTGAGGGTGATGCTACTGAACCTAGACTTAGTAAGTAATGTAAAAATAGGTTGGATGGAAGGTTTGTTGCCTACCTGACACTGAGTCAGAAAAGTCTTTGGCACGGCTCCTCAGTCCGTCCATCCATTCCTCTTCCTCCCAGTCTCCCCTCAGCATTCCACATACCTCGGCACCGATCAAGATCTGGAGCTGCCTCAAGAGACTAACATGCGGATGATGATTCATCGCATAGCTAGGATGGAAGCCGTTTACCTTGCGAACAGAAATAAGTCCACGATCCCCATGACGGATTCGCACATTGGTAGGTGTCCTAGTGCCGTTACCAAACCTCATCCCTACCCCGATACTTTCGAATTTCCAGGCGTCGCCTTTATGGTTATTATTCCCCCCTGCTTTTGGTAACCTGACCTTACCCGCGCAAAGCAGGACGTCGGGCTCTTTGTCACATATAGCCTTCATTGACGTGCTAAATGACTCTTTTAATACGATGTCGTCGATTTGTGCCACACGTTCAGATATGAATGGTAGCAAGTCGATGATGGTGATATCTCTTCTAATGTCAAGAGTTCTGCAGGAAACTGCGGTGAATATGTCATAAAGGGCAAACAGGGTTTCACAATCTTCGATTACGGTATCAATGCCATTATTGAATGGGTGGTTATTCCGGGGCTGCTGTAGGGCGATGGCGATGCCACCCTTCGTTTCTGGACCTGCTAGTTGTGCAGTGACTTCAATTTCATCGGGGGATCGGTCCAGCGACTGCCCGCGTAACTTGATCCGGGAGACATGATTGGAATGAACTGTCAGACTTTCTGGAACCGGTTTGAAAAGTAACCTTAGGCGATGGTCGATAGCTATATCAAGGCAGACCTTAGGCTCCCTGTCTTGAGCCATAGTCATATCTTGCAGTGACAGCTTTGGTAAAGATGGAGCTACTGGTGAAACTGCTGCGATACTACAACAGAAGCTCTTTATATGTATGTCCCGCTGGGCATAGCCTATTTGATATCACTCCCTCATAACACCTTGACCTTGCCATATATCGGAAATCCGCCTGACGGGGCAGACTCAATTCTCTCAAGGCACAGTTACAACGCCCCCATCACCTTTGTGCCTGTGGGACTGTCCAGTAATCGCTGCCGTATCCCTACCGCCACAGCGTCTACGTTAGGCCAGCTGGCGAGCTGAACAACCCATACAGTTACTTTTCCTGCTTCTACGATATCATTGGCTGTCGCGGTCGGATAACGTTGCAAATCATTTCCCTTTTTGCGCACTAACCGAGACGTTGACGAAGCCCGTTCCTAAATCAGGCAGGCTGTGCGGGATGTGACGACTTTCGTCTCTCTTGCATAAGAGCAGTGCACCGAGATACACACCAATAATCAATGCATCTCTCGCATGCAGGAGGTCAGAAGGATCATTTTTGTGGCCATCTTGTAGATAAGATCCCCTATCACAATAGCTCTGACCCCTCCGTCAGGCTTCTTCAAGCTATTGAGGCCGCTTGCACAGAGCAAATGGGCCTGTGGGGCTGTACCCTGTCGGATCATGTTAGTTGGCAGTCTTAGGAAGGGTTCTATGAAGGTATCCTTCCTAGTTACAAGGTGTAGATGAGGTCTTGTCTAGCCACTCGATCCGGCGGCCTTTTCCTCTAGTACAAAATGGAAAAGTTAAAGCAAACAAAAAACATGTGTTGGAGGAGCGTTGTTACGCGTCTCAACATCCTTGTCTTATATGCCAAGTTAAAAACGGCACAAATCTAGGCGATGACTGATATGCTTAAAGTATCTCACCTCCTCTTCTATGGTTATCTATAATGCAATGAATCTGAATGCACTAAGTTGTCTCAGTTCTTACTATTATACTCAAGTTGGCTCCAGTCAGCTCGTCCTCCGTCCCGCCCTCAGATCCCCACTGCTCTGCAGGCGATTACCAAGAGTAGACTGTGATTCTTCAGAATGAGATGGCGCGCAGGTTCCATATGGACAACCAATTGAACCGATAGCCAAGTCTTACTTTGTCTCGGAACTTATTAGCAAATCGCTGTATTCGTTGAAGATTGACAATATGACTGCAATCTTAGCAGCACGGTTTTGGGGATCTTTTTTCACTCCTTCACCTTCCGATCAGTAATGACAGCTTTCAGCTGGCCACAAGTAAGCTCAGGCAGATCAACAAGTACTTTAGTATAACACTTTATAACATATGGGCGTTCATACCTAAACTGGATATAGATATCCTTGTTATTTACATAGCTACTGTTAAGATCAATCTTCGGTAATTAGTATTATTAGTGGTGAGAGTGGATGTTTAGGGTATTAAAGGGTGAAGATCTAAGCTATAGCGAGCAGTTCGATTTGTTTCTTCAATGCTCAACAATAAACAAGAAGACCTTACTTGACCTTGGTCCTATTATAAAGTAGCAGCAGTAGCGCTAACGATAACAACTGAGCTTTTTGCTATGACGTCGATTGACTAGTTAAATCTCGATTACTGGATACTTAGGGATCAGCACTAGGAGCGGGCCGATGGAGGCTAAAGTGATCAGCGATATAGGGCGGCATGTTTTAGCCTGCGTTTGATTGACTAATAACTGGATTTACTGTATTGTTGCTATAATCTCGTACTATAGTTTGGAATACTCTATTAAGAGAATAGATAAATATTCAGGTAGACTGACCTTTTGTGGGGGTTGAGAGATATCAGGCCGGATACATCCTGCGAGTCTGCCTTAATGCCTATCGTCTTGGGCACATTTCATCGCGTAAAGTGGCAGCTATTTATGTCATCTATCATTTGGTATATTTTACAGTGATGAATGAACGTGGCTTCAAATTGGATGAGGACAAAAGTTTTAAATAGGGACCTCTGCCCTTGCCTAGATCGTATTCAGATTCGCTAGATCATGACCTCCTCCGACCTTAACTAGTCGCTGTGTAGTTGCTATTAGAATCCGGATATATTATCTATCCAATAATCAGAGTCCGCCTATGGGTCTCTATGAAGTTTCCCCTATTTGTCATAAACCAAGCTAATCTGACTAGATATACGGATAGACAATCACGATGATTCCCATGACGCTTTGACCTGCGGTTATTTCCAACTCTTATAATCGGTCAGCAGGACGCAATGAGCGACGCGGTACTACGCTGGTGTCTTCTCTTATGGCACGGAGCTATCTGATTGCGGCAACGAGAGCGATGACCAATTGAGGCTGGGGTGAGCAAGCCGCCTACACATTCACCGGCTATTCGGTTCGCATGACTTGCCTTTGGCACGTCCTAATGGAACTAGTAGTAGGTCTTGTTAGGTGGCACGAATGACTCATTTTGAAGCGTCTTTGAATAGGATATCATTAGATTTCCTAAATACCATAAATTTAAATAAAATCTAGACTAGCCAGTTAAAACTTAGTCAATCTTCTGATGCTTCTCATTACAATTGGTGCAATAGTTGGCTGTAACGTGGCAAGTGTTCGACATGTAACTGGTACCACACTTACTCACACCAGTGGTATCCTTGAGCTCTTGGTAAGCATCTTTGATCTGCCTTCCGTTCAGACCACCAACGCTCCAGTCATCACAGTCAAACTCAACGACACAACCGGCTTGACCAAGAGAAGCTACGATAATAAAACCACTCTTGATGCGAGCATAATAGGAAGCGAATTCAGTGTAGATGACATCGTCCTTGAAATTATCGATAGCACGGTCACAGGCGTTGTCGATGGCGTGACACTGGCTGGAACCCTTGTTGTTGCCGTCGGTCTGCACGGGATCCGCAGGCCGGATGGTTGAAGGGGTACCCGAGCCAGCGGTATAAGTATACTTTCCGCCAGGGTAATTACCGACCTGAATGGCCTGATCGGTGTACGCCAAGATAGCACCATCATCCTTGGTGGTAGTGAAAGGGGTAGGCTCGGGCGGTGGAGGGGCCTCGGTGGGGGCCAGAGTGACGGGAGACGGGTACTCATGGTAATAATGGCATTGACCAGAGATAAGAGCCGCGGTAGTAACGAAAGTCTGACCAGCAGTAGTGGTCGAGCACTGGCAGTGAGGGGTCTCTACGCGAGGACCACCGAAATTGACACAAGGGTAAGGGCCGGTATAAGTATCGGTCTCGGTTGTGGTACCAGCGGCCGAAGTGGTGGTGATGAAGGAGGTTTTGAGAGTCGTGGGAGGCTGAGTTGTGGTGACTCCAGTGGTGGTCTCCTCAACCGTAGCTGCAGAGGTCTCAGCGGAAGTCTCCTTGGCGGTAGTTTCCTTACTGGTGGCCTCATCGGTTGTGGTGGCCTCAGCGGTAGTCTTCTCGGCGTTAGTCTCGGTGCTGGGGCCGGCCGAAGTCTCCGTGGTCTCGGCAGCGGAAGTGGCGTCGGACGAAGTGGCAGCCTCCGTAGAAGTAGGCCCAGACGAAGCGGTGTCGGTGGAATCACCACGGACGAGGCAACTGTGGGCACCACCCTCCTCAGCACGTTTCTGCGCGCCAGCAGCGGGTGTGGCAGCAGGTGTATCAGCGGGCACACCCGGAGGAGGGAGAACGTAGAATTTGTGCGAAGTAACAAGCTGATCCTCGACCCAAAGCCTCCACCGTCCCATAGCCAGGCCCATGTTCATGGCCGTGTCATCTTCGACGCTCATGATGACCTCCTCAAGCATGTCGTACTCGACGATGGCGCGACCCCATGATCCGTATTGCTCGGTTGAATGACCATGGTTGGTGCGGGTGTAACCTAGAACAACTGCATCACCAGACCCGGGGACAATGCCTCCAAGGTTGCTGGCCAAGGCATTTGCACGTTCCTCGTAGCGATATGTTGTGGTGATACCGAAGACGCTACGGTCGTCACTGCTGGTGAATGGGGTGAGAACGAAGACCTTGGGAGAGTTGGAGGAATGAAGCACGCCCGGGGCATCGTCTGTGCCAACAAGAGCAGCAACACTGACAGCGTCGGCGTTACCATCTCGAAGTGCCTCGAAAGCCTTGGCGTTGAATTCATCGTCAGGCTTGTTGTTCCAGTCCGTGTCAATAAAAACAGGGTTCTCCCAGATGTGGGAGAGATAGACACCCAAATCGGAGACAATGATAACAGCAGTACAACCATAGATGCCATTGACACCGGCAGAGCCCTTGCCACCCGGACCAGGAGCGCCGAACCAATGCCCAGAGGTGTCTCCTTGCTGACTCACCCAGAACGGGGTCAGAGAGGCGACATAGAAGGGGTTGGGGGACATATCATCGTTGAACTTTCGGGCCACTAGCGGTAGATCTCGCTTCGAGGGGGGAGTTGCCGACTCGGGGCGGGCAGTGGGTGCAGTGAAGGGATCATCACCCAAGTCGCCCTGCTTGGTGGGTAGAGGTCCGTCGATTGTGGTGGTGGGAATATCCTTGCAGTTGATGTCTCCGGCATTGTTAGGTATCTCCTCCTTGCCAGAATCACCTCCTATGGGGCAAGAATCGCCGCCACCGCAGGTGTCAGAGGCACAAGGAAGCATAATACCGGTGGTTGTAGTAGTGGCCTCGGTCGTTGTTGACTCCACCGTCGAAGTTGGCGCTTCGGTGGTGGTGGGAGCCTCAGTGGACTTCTCCTTTGTTGTCTCCTCCTGCTTAGTCGACTCCTCTTTACTCTTCTCCTCGCTCTTTTCATCCTCGTCCTTCTTCTCATCGGTCAGTTCCTCGTTCTTGCCCTGGACGCCCGAGACAGCGCCCGTAACGGCGGGGACATTGCCAGCGATGATGCCACCGGAAACCTCTACAAGGTCCTTAGCCATACAAGCTAGCTTGTTGATTATATCGCCAATCGGGCCAAGCAGACCCCGCTTGCCGGAACACCCAACGTCGGGTTTACCACCCAGGAGGACAATGACAGCAATGATGTCATCGTGGGTATCTTCAACCTCTTTGTTGGTCTGTTCCTTGAGAGACTCAGGGTCGTCCTTCCACTTGTTGATGACGGGGATAAGGGCTGCGACTTGTGAAGACACGGAGGACACACTAGCCGTGGCAACCTCAGGGGCAGCAGTAGTGGCGGCCGGGGCTTCTGTGATCACAGGCTCGTCCTCCTCCTTGGTGGTAGGCTTGGGCTCCTCATCGGTAGGCTTGGGCTCCTCGGTGGTAGGCTTAGGCTCGGGTTGAGTGGTGGTCTCGGTAGGCTGCTCCGCGGCTGTTGTGGTTTCTTGGACAGGGGCCTCGGTAGTTGTGTCAACAGGCTGCTGCTGTTGCGTGGTTGTCTCGGCAGGAGCTACGTCAGTCGTGGTGTCTTGAACAACGGGCTCTTCAGTTGTTGTCTCCTGAACAGGGGGTTGTTGAGTTGTGGTGTCGGGGCTATCGACTTCTTGGGAGGTAGTCTCAACACCGGGGGTCTGGTCAACAGGCTGGGTAGTCGTGTCTAGCACAGGAAGGCCTGTGGTGGTGTCAACAACTGGAGGTGGCAGCTCTGTTGTCGTGTCTTGAATGAGAGGTTGTCCGGTAGTTGTGTCTTGGACAATAGGTTGGGTTGCGGTGTCTACCACAGGGAGGTTTGTGGTAGTGTCAACGACTGGAGGTGGCAGATCCGTTGTCGTGTCTTGGACAGATGGCTGCCCTGTTGTAGTGTCCTGGACAATGGGTTGGGCTGTGGTGTCAACGACGGGGACGGGACCGGTAGTGGTGTCAACAGCAAGAGGAATATCCGTTGTTGTGTCTATGACAGAAGGCTGCTGCTCGGTCGTAGTGTCTTGCGCGGGAGGTGGAGCTTGGGTGGTAGTATCTTGAATAATTGGGGGTAGCTGAGTGGTTGTCACAGGGACTTCAGGAACCACCTCTGGGGTAGTCTCAGGGACGACGACAGCAGCGTCAGTAGTGGTAGGCTGGGGGTCAAAGGGGACTTCAGTGGATGTGTCAACCACAGGTGCAACGAAAGCCTCTGATGTAGTGGTGGTAGTAGGGACAATCTCGGGAACAGGGTCCTGGGCAATGGCAAAGAACGGCAATGCCGCCAATGCAAAGAATGCGGTACGCATCTCGGCGTAAACGAATGACTAGTAAGATGAACGAATGGCTTGAAAAGAACGACTATACTAGAAAATAAAAGAAGGCAAAAGACCAATAGCATATGGTTGATGAACACTGAGATGAATCGTCGCGCCCTATGTAATATACCCGTGGCTCGAAATATTGCCTAACGGTGTGTAGACATATGATTTGAATGAAATCCTTCCATTGATTGTGTGTCCATGGCACAGGGATGCTGTGATTACCTAGTGTTACATCGATGCAGGCAGGGAGCCCTGGGCTCATTTGCGTTAAAGAGCTGAGCCTCGAGGTCTTGGCACAGAAATCCGCAGCACACTATATTTATAATCTTCAGTACAAATGTATTCTAATATTAGGACAGAACAACTGTAAATTGTGAATTTGTCCTAGTTTGGTTGTTTTATGACTTTGAACTGTTATTATTCTTTATAAAAGCCTGTTCTGTACTGTGTATCGCGGTCCTTTGTCTGATCTTGGTCGGCACTTGTTGCTTTTTAGCACCTGTAAACCCCTGGACCCTGCAGTAAGTGGGTCTAATCCTGCTGCGTTTCAGAATAAGTAGCCTCCTTCCTTGCGGCCTTGAAATGGGGTCCGCTGAGTGAGCAAAATAATTGGGGAACGAACAAGCTCAACAAGGACCCAGATTTCACCCTGAAAATGGGTCATCAGGATCGGATTTGGACTGTAACGATCTTTGAATTTATTAAAAAGATCCAAATCAAGAAGGAAGAGAAGAAAAAACATTCTAAAATTCGGTCCATTGTACGTTCGTCTCGATAGAAAACGCATTTCAACTCTTAAGCTAATTATCTAGCTTTCCACGAGGCCTGCAACTGTGGTTCAAACTTCAGCCCCAAACGGTCTCCATTGTTTGTTCCTTTTCCTACGGGTCTGTGGGGGCGGGGATGACAAGATAACCGGCTCATCCGCCATCCGCCATCCGTCCCATCCGTCCCATCCATGCATTATCCTTGTTCAACTTAATACCTCAAGGCTGAATCTTAGGCTGCGCAATTATACGAGATTACAATTGGCAATCCTGTCAGCAAATCTTACATATGTAACCCAAGGTGATTTTAGATGGATCAGAGATCGACTTCTAATTTAAATTATAACATAAGCACTACGCCAAAACTAGCTCTATCGTTATGAAGTATCGTCGATCACAGTAGTCCAAGCGCCTGTTTCATCTCGTCACTCGACATGACCTTGGCGTAATCTCTAGCACTGCCGTACTGCCCCTTCAAATCGGGATCCGCGCCTTGGCTTAACAGCCACTTTAGTCTCTCGACGGCACCCGCCATAACCGCATTAACGATCGGGTATTGTGGTGTCATATGGCGTGACTCAAATTTATCATTCACGCCGGCGCCATTCTCCACTAGCAATACCATAGCTGGTATTCTAGAGGAATCGAATTCCTTGCTTAAGGTAATGGGTCCGGCGTGAGGGTTAGCGCCAGGGGGAGAAGCGCCCGCTGCGTAGTATAACGGCGCCCCATTTGTGATCTTAGCGCCGGCGTTTAGAAGCTTCTGCACCATATCAGCACTGCCTTGCGAGGCTGCTAGCTCAAGTGCCTGGCACGAATCTTCATCAGGCCCGCCGAGGCGTTCCCGGTTATTATGCTGAATGCCCAGGTTGGGGTCTGCGCCGTGCGCGAGAAACCAATCGACTAATGTTTCATTGTTGGTCTGGATGAGTTTTGGGAGGAGGACTGCACCATAGAAGCCTGGTGTATTGACCGTCCAGCCATGCTCTGTGAGAATCTCAAATAAGGCAATTTGCTTGTCTACTGGAGCTGCGAGGGCAAATTCTGGAGTCTTTCTCGCAATAGGAGCTCCAGACTCAAGAAGATAGCGTGCAATGTCAACTCTACCGCTGCGCAAGGCAGCGGCTAGGCCGTGGTGG
Organism: Fusarium torulosum; assembly: GCA_900312805.1. Lineage (NCBI taxonomy): Eukaryota > Fungi > Ascomycota > Sordariomycetes > Hypocreales > Nectriaceae > Fusarium > Fusarium torulosum. Next base: position 110,016 of record ONZP01000231.1, read on the forward strand.
AGAAAGGCTGGTGTGCGAGATTGAGAGGAGACGATTGATTCGGCGGTGGATATGTCACCATCTCGACAGGCGGATAAGAATGAGGCGTATTCCGGTGATACAGGTCGTTCGTTGAGAATATCCACGTCGCCAGGCTCTTTAATGGGGATGTCGTCGTAAGAATTGCCCATCTGATGAGAGAGCTTGGGGTCCATTTGCGTCGCCATCTGATTTGTGGTTTGCCGTTGTCGCATCACAGCTTGCTGTTGCGCCCTAATAGCCATTTGTCGTTGATGTCGTTGCGCTTGCAATAAAACCTGCTGTTGGGTTTGTTCCTCTTGCGATGCCATTTTTTCCCTTTGGTCTTTGGCGTTTTTCTTTGTTTGAGGAACAGAGGTGAAGTAATTGCTCTAGGGTGTTTTATAGGGTTAGTGTAGCGCCCCAGTTATTTAAGTGCTGGCTTAGCTGACGTAATAGAATTAGAGTACGTGTAAAGATCTCAGTTAGCAGTAACCAACAGCACTAAAGTGCACGTCCTATCCGGCGCGTTGGGCTTCTAGCATTTTATTTTATGGATAGGTATAGGCTTGTATGAAACTGATGCTATGTTCGACTTCGCCATCGCAGACTGGAACGCTGACGGGTGCCCAGATCTGGTCGCGGTAAAAAGAAAGTGGTATTAGGAGTAGCAGTACTGAGGTGCATGTGCTTTCGAGTACATCAGACTCCAGGGACTTCATCGAGCCCTAATCTTCTATTCCTATATGATCTATCCTTTAATTGTCGTATATGTTCTTATTGAACTAATCACTGCTGGTAATGGCACCGAATACTGTCCTCGCTCTTGTCGGTTTTCTACAGTGTGCCCTCACGAACTCTTTGTTACCTCCTATTAGCAGTATAAAGAACAACTCATAACTATCTAATATAGTATAATATATTAATATTAATAAATTGGATATGTAAACACGCCCTTTAAGTATATTAGCATCCATGGTTGGGTTGTTAAGAAGGAGTCGGCTATAACAGGTTTAAATAGGTTTAATATAATAAAAGGACCAGGGCTTAACAAGCCTTAGTCCTTACTCTTGCGTAAGTTTTAAGTATTAGTTATATTATAGCATAGAAGGTACTTATGTCACACGTTGTGATGTTTATTGCTCACGTTTCATTCGCATTTATGTGATTTTGGACAAGCTTAGTTGGCTTTTACCTATAGGTTTCTGAATTCCACATAGGGTTCTATAATTGCAATCCCACTCCCTGTTAGCGAGACGAGCTAATACAATTGAAATTTGTATACTCCCTTTAATTGGCTGAATATTGCCCAAAGTCTCAAACAAGAAACTTTCTCTTCTACTTGAGACGTATGTAGCCTGTAAGCGACGACAGTTATGCTGCGCCTCAACTAACGGCTTGCCAAGTGGGAACTACATGACATTACAAACTCATTGATTGAAATTCTCCCTATTCGGAGGCCTCTGATAACTATTTCTCTATACATAAATAGAATGCCAGTGAGGCATATCAACCACCAATAAACCTCAAGTCGGCGCTTCTCACAAGACTCTTAACAACTAAATTGGTTAGAATTAGAGTATGAATATCTCCAAAGCCACCATTCTCACCGCCTTTGGCGTCTGGTTTCTCGCGGATTAGACTTCAACACCGACCCCAACCCCGGCTATGACCTCCTCGCGCCCCTCTCTCACAATACTATTGTGTTGGGCGCTCATAGATTCGCTGCCGATCACCGATGCTCCACCTCCTCCCGTGGGAATGTCCGAGCTGGGTGTTTCCTTTGTCCTTGGAAGCTTTTCCAACATCCAAGACCCTTGCTAACTCTCTATTGTAACGGGGAAATCCGCTGGGGACTTCTCAGAATATGCTTCAAGCTGGACAAGCTGGCAGGGGAACACGTTTCTGAATACCAGGTTGTGTGGAAAGTTTGCAGTGATAAATCTGCCATCACTGATCTTATACCTGTCGGGCCTGATGTTTGCAGCACTCTCAAGGCTAGGATTACCGGAACTTCCGATTCAAAAGAGGATGATGACGAGGATAAGAAAGAAGCAAAGAATCAGGATGGCGGTGAACTTGAGGCCGTTAATAATTCCTTAGTTTCACATATTATAGACTCTTTGGCTGCTGGTGTGATTGCTGCTAGAGTATTGATTACTGGACTGTATTAAGTGAGATGACGACATGGGAGGTCTTGGTTAACAGTTTGTGTAATGATCTGCCTGTGGGCCATTAAGAAAGCTGAATAATTTGTAGGATTAAGGTCTTACAGTTGTGATTCAAAACTTCTTGGTAATCTTTATTTACTGACATATAATTCTCTTTCCTCCCAGGGTTTATTCAATAATACTAAAAGGTAAAAGCAAATAATAACAAGACCTTCTACCTGCGTGAAGAGGATGGGGTTATAATGTTAATAGAACTAGGTTGTGAGATATTGTTCTAGCTACTTACATAGTAAGGAGGGGGGGTTCCCTCCTTAGCTTTTGCTATTAGTATGCAGAAGCTATCCTCTCTAATAACTGAATATATTTTATACCTTGTATTACTTAAAGACCACATGTGCTACTCTTCAGTCGAAGTTCTTCTGTTGAAAAATGTGAATAACCATTCAAGTAAGAAATATAAAGGTAATGATCGATACTGGTTTCCCCATATATTAGCTCCCATAAGTATGCATGCCTCAGTGCTAGGTCTCGAATGTGTGTGGGGGTCGAAGGGGATGACCTGTGATTTGGCTGATCTAAAAAAATTCAAAAAGCTGTGTCAGCAGAATATAAGTCTCTACTTTGAGGGCGATTCCAATCGAGCTGTGCTGAACAGACCAGAACTGAATGGGCGCGGCGTTGTAATCGAACTTGAGCCACCACCAAAGAGTCCAGAACTAGACGGTGGCTGCTGTGGAAACGAGCTAACTAAACTGTTAAATCCACCGGAGCCGGTAGTCTTTTGTTGTCCAGGAACTGTTGCACCAGCGACCTCAGAATGCACACGGGGGTTGGACAACGTGGGACTTGGCTGCGAAGTTTCTGCTCCACTGTCGCCAAAAACTCTACGAGGTGAAGCAGATGGTCCATTACTGGATGATGTGTTTACTCCAACGGACAACCAGCGGGTTCACTCGAAGCTGCATATGCAAGGTGAGCCCGCTTCCTAGATGCTAAGCCTAAAACACCGTGAACTAAGTCACCATTTATCTTGGATCTTCCAACGAATAAGATCTAAAATTTGATGTCTTAGCTCTATTTATTCCTCCAGTAACAATTGCAGCTGCACATGCAATGTAAGCCCGCTTCCTAACCGCTAAGCCCAAAGCAACCGTGAACTAAGCCACCGTTTATCTTGGACCCATAGACATTTAGAAGTGATACAGCTCCATCCAGGCTAGTAACTCGATTGGGAAGCTCATATGATGTTGTCTTGAGGTTTCCGTCTTCCTACCTCGCCTTCCTTATATATATTAAATCGTACTTCTTACCTTTAAATGATCTCCTTTAATATTTTCAAACCTGAGCCTTCTTATAACTTAATTATTAGAATCTGCACTCACACAACCTTATTATCTCGTCTCGTTTTCCCTCTCTTTGGGCACTTGGTTATGGAGCCTAAATCACGTCTGTGGCATTTTTCTGGCGACGAGAAGTCCTACCGACATTTCTTAGAGTGTATGATCCTAGATGCATACGAGCTGTATCCGAATGCTTTTCCAGGCCCCCATGAACACCCTCTGCCCCTGACGATTAGACGTTCGGATATTGAATTTGATGATTCTGCGAAAGCACAATCACAAACCAAAAACACGGATGAACTACAAATCGAGGTCTGGAACCCAACGAAATTACTAGCACAGGCGTCCACGGAGTGTAGTGATTCCAGAGGCTCCAGACACTGCTCGAGGAAATGGGCGAGTGTGATTAGGCGAATTCCAAAAAACGAAGAGGAATGGCAATCCACAAGAAAGGCATATGGCTTGGATCACGTCGAACACATTGAATTCTACTTGGCAGTGATACAGCAACGATCCTGGCATCAAGCAGCCGGCATAATCGCAGAATGTTCCCTTGCGAACCTTGGCACTTATGCTGCCACACTTCATGAGCAAGCGACGCAGCTACGTGGGTTATCTAACCTTGTATCCTTCTTGTTCATAGCTGCCTGCTTAGTTGAAGAGAAGGTGACTCAAAGCAGTGAGCAGGCTGATGAGGCCCTAAAGAAATATTTTCGAGCTGTCAACAGCAGAGTACGGCAGGACGAAAAGGACTGGCTGCGGAGGTTTAAGACAGGCGCTACAAGGATCATTCATATGGTAGATGATATCTATGACAAGATTGGAGACTCGGCCTTTGAACTGGTTATATATATGTGTGAGTAAATTATCCTGCAACTTTTGTTGTTGAAAAAGGGTTCGAGGACTGACATAACCTAGGCTTGACCCCAAGCGTAATCGAACGCGTCAGTATGCATGATATGCATTATACTGTCTCGCTTTTCCCAGATGCGAACAAGGCCAATCATACGGGCATAGCCAGCAGCTCGTTCTATATTGTATACCTGCTTACTCTGTGGCGACCTGACTTGAGGTGAGTAACTTCTTTCACTTGTGTATAACTGAATGATTATTAATTTTAGGTAGTGTCAAAGTCATTGGAAATGCGCTTGGGAGTTCGCTGTCAGGTAGACTCCAGCTTCCGGTTCGTACTCTGGATAAAAGGAGACAGGACAATAGTTCCGATATCACCAACCCAGACGATCTAGATAGGTCTGGCGACCGAATACGAGATGAGATGCATCCTCGATGCATACCCGACGTGTCTACTGACTTTTGTCATGGAGATCTCCATCAACTCGCTGTACTACAACCATTCCCCACGGCACAAAATAGATGGATAAATTCTCTGTCTACCCAACAACCTTATATTACACCGCAGCACCAGAGTAGCCACTATGAGTCACACTCTACATATGAAGAGCACGACCATGTCTACCTGGCGAAACTCCTTGTATCAGTTGGAGGTACTGTAGATGCTGTCTTTCTCCAACGACTACAAAATGAGAGAGCAACATGCCGCTACGATGGCGAGCTCGTTCACACTGGGTCGTTTAGTGAGTGGCCACTGAGCGCTGACCCTTGTAGAATGGAGAATGCAGTCCAATCCCTTCAGCAGCGGCAGCTACTTCTTCAGCATGGACGTTCTTACAGAGTTGAGCCGGTGTATCAACAGGAGCTGAACCGGGAGATTACGAACTCTGTGACTTGGAAGGTTATGGCCCTCAAAGCTGTTCTTTATTCCTTTCCAGAGCATTACGACACCGAGCCTATTAAGTATATAATCTTTGCTCTTTATATATTCCTCACCTTTGCTAATGCTGGCTCAGTTACATCTCAATCTGTCACGCTCTGCTACCAAACCTTGAGATAGCTCTTGCCTACTTGCAAAAGGCTGAGGTAGCAAGTGTACTCGACTCTGCTTGTATTGCCAATCTCGCTGGCGTTTGTTTGTCCAGTTCCTATTTTCTCGGAATGCGCTGGAAGGCAAGCGTAATCGACGTCGCCGCTGGCTTCCTTCCGCTAGATGGGGAGGGACTTCTACGACTTCAACTTAGAAGACTCGCGTTAGCGCGGTTATCCCAGGATCGGCCTGCCCAAGATTTACGCCGCGATGTTCAGTCGTTAATCAGCAAATACCAAGTGACCAACCAGCGATCCAATGCGTGGTATGGTGAAATGGTGTTGTTTCACGCGCGCTTACTAGTCGACATAGAGCAACACCAAGACGCCCTGGATGTGTTGGCCAGCTTCCGAGCGTGGGAAGTTGAGAATGTTTCTTGGCTAGAGCGAATTATATTCAGAGATATGGAATTTCTGAAAGGTCAGGTTGCTCGACACCGAGGAGACTTCTCTGAAGCTTTATCTATCTTCCAGATGGTACTAAAACGTTCCCCAACTCCTCACAAAGTTATGACCCAGATCACTGCAATCCACTGCGAACTCGGTCTCTTTAACAGGGCGTTTGGCCTCCTGTTTGATGATATCCCAAAACTCGACACACTTGGACACCTAACAGGTATAAGGCTTTTACTAGCTCTTGGGGAAGCATATGTTATGAAAGCGGCATCAATGGCGGCGCAGCAGCGGCACGACATAGCAGCAGGAAGAACCTCTACGGAGCTGACATTACTCATCGACAAAGTCAGGCCTTTGCTCCTTGATCTTGGTAGTCGTTTCAATGATACGAATCAATTGACCAAGGTTGGGGAGATGAACCGTTTCCGTCTATTGCTAGCTTCTGCGATGGTCGAGCATTTAACCGGTGCCCCTGGTGAAGCTATTACGTGTTGGGATATGGCGCAAGCAGCGTCAAGTAAGTCCTGGTCAGTAGGTTATATCGATATACTTATTGCCTACTCGAAGTCAGATCTCTATTACAGGCAGGGTCGACTAGCAGAGGCCCATAGACTGGAGAGCTTTGCTCGCCATCTCCATCGGACCACATCACTTCGCTTTCATTTCACCGGGTTTGGGACAATTTGGCCAAGATATATCGAGACTGTGATGGAAACGCTTCACGCTAGGCGGCCTTTTTTAATGGGTACAGATAACATCGTCTGTGAGCAACGTGATTATACACTCATGGACAAGTAGCCAACAGATAGACAACGTCCTAGATAAGACAATGCGAGCTACGAGTTAATATATATTTATATTATTCGATTATCTCTATTATACTGGCAGCGGACAAAGTAACTTGTCAGAGGATCTTACGTTAGGCCTGATTTCTTTCTCTAATATCTGGACGCTGCTCAATCCTGGAGGTATCGTATATAATAAACGCATGCTCCCATCGTTTCAGGCTGTATATTAGCAATGCTTCCGGGTCAAGAAAACCGAGGATTCAGCGAGTTTGTATAAAGGCAACAGTATCCTTTACCTTTAAGCTGGAAGAGATCATCCACAAACACACTGGCTCCCATAAAACTGGCCCAAGGTTTATTTGCACTACTCGTCACATACAAAGGTATAACAGTCTAAACCGAATTACTACAAAAGACCTGGGCGTTATAACCTTCGAGACGATTGGCTTGGAAACCCAAGACGATATTGCCCATGCAGTCGAACGAAGGGGTATACAGTTCCTCCACCTTTCCGCACTTCCTTTCAGCTTTTGCAATTATAAGCGCTCCTTGGGTGCCACTTATCTAATGTTTTGAGAGGTAACAATGGGGGAAACCAATTCTGCCTCGGCGGAATTATTGTGGCAGGTGAGTTTTATTACGCATTAATACGAAGCTTATTTTAATCAGAAACATACCTACGAATATCTGGTTATAGATACAGTCACTTCGACAACGCATTTCAACGAACGAGTCCCTGGACAGATATACAAATACTATAATACTGAAAATTATGCACAAGACACATCGTCGCAAGTGATACCACGAATCGATATTAGTAATAACGCTCGATCAAAAGATAATCGGCATATTGAACAGTCTCCCCTCATCTGTCGGGGCCACTTGTTAGGTTAGTTCATATTATCAGGTGCTTTTGTATTGTATATCTTAGTGTCAGAGCTATGTCTTCCGCTTTGAATCAAAATCCTCGGACTGGTCAAATTCCCTCACTGCTGCTAGAAATGAGACAATAGCACAGCCTAGTATGGAAATCTTTTGTTCACGGGCAAGCTATAGAAGGAAGGATAGAATGATGTTAACCTCGAGGTTCTGACCTTCCTCTAGCCCTATAGGAAGCTAAGATTATGGCTAAAACCGTAGCAAAGCGGAAGCATATCGACCAGCATTCTCAAGGCATTTCAGCTACTTCAACTAGAAAGCATGTCTGATGGTATGTCTAAGATCTTTTGGTGAAAGTAAACTCTGGTTAACCGACTCTTCTGGGTTATAAGAAACGAATCCTTGTCAGAGGCTCCAAAAGCAACACTATAGTGGGGAGCAGTTTTATTTGTCCAATACCTAAAAGATCTCAAGGTCCTACAGGTTGGTAAAGGTAAGTACTCAATAAAGTGTGGGAAGGCCAGGTTCCATTCAAACATATTTCAGCAATGATCAAATCATCCATGCTTGTAAAGCAAATTGACAACGTTCATAAAATACTAGGAGCAGAAGACTTCAATTTTATATCAACCTCTTCATTAGCACAATCCTGTCATTAAATGATAAATTCAGTTAACTTCAATTTGTTCAGAGCACGTTTGATGTCCTACCGCGGAGCCAGCTTATAGTCCGTGGACATATTGGGATGATCGAACAGTTTGAATTCCGGGGTCAGTAGGCAACCTTCAAGTTGGGTCAAGTTTAACCTGGCAGCTGGTCTCATTCCTACAACATCCCGCATCTTAAATTTTGAAAAGTCTTAACAATTAACTATTTTCTTGCACTGTTTCTAGTTACTTAATCTCTCACCTGTTTTCTCTCATCATTATAAGGATGCTAATACAATGGTTTTGTACTCTAAGTATCTTTGTTATACCCTGCAGGTTCTTATCAGTCACAAAGTGGGTCAGAACATCAAAAGTTGCTTCTCCGGAGTCCGAGCCAATAACATGAAATCGATCAGACAACAAAGATAACGCCCTTGTCTCCCCGTTTTATGAAGACAAAGCAATTGGTGGCTGGAGCAAGCCACCAACTATTACTTCCAATGCGGAATCCTTAATGAAAGGGGCTAGAACATGAAACTACCCGAATAATGATGTGTCGAATAGCAAGTTGAGTGCACCTAATCCAGTTGTTGTATTTACTAGAGGCAAAGCCTCGACAACTGATAAGAGTTATACCAATAATGCGACTTGAGCTTTACCAGGGGCAGCATATCAGTAAGCAGAGGCTCACATTATTGGCCGCCACAAGCAACCTTCATTTGGGCTTTAGACAGCGGAAAGTCGCATTGATTCCTTCCGCATGATTTAACAACGGTGATTGGCATGACCCAAATACGTATATGAGATCTGACAACTCGGCTAGAGTAGACTGCGATCTTCCCATAATGATCAGACAGGCCCAGGGGCCAGCAGGCTATGCTCAACTCGTCGTGCCAGTGCAGTGCAGCTTGATAGACGACGCAGGTTCTCGTACCTTGCAAATAGGTAGCATGCGGCAACTTATCTTCATCAAGTCAGCCGCAAAGTCCGTGCATCCTATTATAACCCTTTTCAAGTAGGTGATCAACGGAATGATAGTAGACTTCTACTCACGCCCAAGAGGTTGCCCTTAACATCCGTGCTTCACGCTTCCATTACTGCTGGTGCAATAGCTGAAAGCGAACCGTGATCAAGAGAATAGTCGTTGCCACAATGCGATCGCCACCAGAGATCTACCAGCGGGAAGCCCTGGCTGCCCCGTCAGATGAGTCGCAGATGGTTATTCAAAGCATTGTTATTTTGGTTGTCTCCCTCCTGTCTGTCTTGGGGGCTGGATGGATTATACTGAGCTTTATCGTATGTTTGATACACCAAACTCATATAAAACGTTTATAATACTTACCCCTCTTAGTGCTTCAAAGCTCTTCGATCGTTTCGCCATCAGCTGATTCTGTGCGTGTAGCTAGGCTTCGTCGCTAATACTCATACATACTGATATGCTTTAGCGGTCTTGCGCTGAGTGATTTCTTGATGGCACTGAACTTCCTGTCGTCTACAGCTATGAATATCAGTGGCAGAGAGATTGGTGCACGCGAGCAAAAGACATTTTGCAGCTTCAATGGATTTACAACGCAGGTCTTCGTCATCCAGACGGATTACTGGGTTTTGACTATTGCCATGTGTACCTATGTCATACTGGCAGGCCATAAGTCGTTATCCTCCTGGGTCCAGGATCAGCGCATCTTACTCTCATGCTTGCCTTGGGCGCTGAGTCTTCTTTGGGCTGGTATAGGACTGAAGTTTGCAGGATACGGCGATATCGGAGCATGTACGTGTCATGCTACACCGAACTGTTGAAACATGCTCTTATTAACGTGAGTATTAGGGTGCTGGTTTACTTCCGACAAAGTCCGCCTTCTAGCCAATTTCGTGCCACGATGGGTGATTATTATTATTATTCTTGCTATGTATGCTCGTCTGTACTGGATTCTACGAAAGTCGCATAAGAGCTTCATTTCACTTGGAAACTCAACATCAGATCCGGCATCTAGACATCGGACTACGCAGGGTGCCATGAGATCAAACCATGATGCGTGGAGGTACTATGAATCAGATGTTGCAGGTCGTCGAAAGCTTCAAAGGGTTTGCAACCTTTATCACTGGGTGCGTCTTGATCGAATGCTAACTGTGCTCCAGATTGCGCAACTCATGCTCATGTATCCTGTTGTATATATGATTGTTTGGACACTACCCACAGCCATTCGCATTTATCAGACTATCACACATACTCCATCTCCATTTGCATTGCAAACGTTGGACAAAGTGAGTAGAATCCAAACTGCCTCCTTTACTGCAGATACTAATGCCATGATTCCAGGCTTGTATTGTTTCCCAAGGTGTCGTTGATGCGGTAATCTATGGAATCAATGAGGTTTCTCTTAGTCAGTGGCGCGAGCTCATCTTTTCGGAAAGCCATAGTGATGCAGATACCGGAACCTCACTGCCAGCTGGAATTTCCCGGCACCATGATCCCGGAGTAGCTAATGATTCCGGAGTGAACGTCGCCTCTTCTGCTAGCAGTGAAACAAGAATCATAGCAAGGTCGAAGAATATGGGCACCAGCAGTGTAGATAAGGAAGCGGGAATCGAACTTATAGTTATGCCGCTTAGTGTTAAGAGGAAAGAGGGTCTTAGCAACGGCAATGGATATGAGTAAGGTGTAGTATGAGGGGGGTAACTGTTTCAATAACCGAAATATGTCCACATTCTGTGGCCATATGTCACGAGATAATGGATTTAACTCTCAATCTCGCATGCTTCCAAATGTATATTGATAGAATTAGTAATACAGCGTCCACAGACAAACCACAACCTGATACATCCACTGTCCTAACTCTCATTACGCTCGCCACGAGTTTTGGTCGTGCTGACTCAAATCTTAGAAGCCAGACCTTCGAAGTGATGTTGCTTTTCGTAGGATCATCGATAATCAAGTACCCTCGTGTTTCTAGGTTGCGAAACTTGCGATCAAGACAAGTGCATTACAGGGTGTAAATTAGGTAATTTATCAACTGAGTGGCTATCGTCAGAATAACCCAAACATGTAATGTTTTGAGAGCCACACATCTGACCTTGGCCCGGGTAAAAATGAAGGTCCCCACAGTCACAGATATATACATCACGTTGGGCTCATATGAAGCTTCACTATGGGGAAATAGACAACAGGTATTAGGATGATTCTGAACGTGTGAATCTCTTTTTGAGAATCACAGACAATCAACAATTATCCGTTGTCTATCCATGCCGCCCTTTCCATATATTTGTGGAGCATCCGCGTGTACAAGCCTTGTAGCACCATCCAGCCGACTGCAATCGATAGTGGAACACCTTCACCCAACCCCAACCCTTATGATGTTTTATTAAAGGTAGTTTAATCATGTTTCGCTACCCAACGCTCATTGATATGCATTAACAAACTCATCCTGAGTCCAAGTACAATTGCCGTCCCATGACCAATCTTGATACAACATATCTAACACATCATCAACCTCTAGTCCATTAGCCCCCGAGTACAAATCTTGATCCGAGGATGTACTTGGTTCGATCCCTACTTCAGTCACAGATTCCTCCCCTCTGCATATCAAATTGCAACTGGCTTCGTAAATCTGGCTCACAACACCCTTACTACAACGTGCTGTCAAAGACCAGTCCTGCATGTCCTCAAAAAGCTTGAGGGTCATCTGAACTTGGCTCTTCCACTCAGCAATAGAAGGATTTTGAGGCTGCCACAGCATACTCAACAGAGGTATCATGACGGCTTGATAAAGGAACCATACTGCGTTCCACCCCGACATTTGATGATTCATCCACCTCTGAGCTATATCCTCGATTGTTGTCTTTGAAAGCTGCTGGCATTTCTCGATGGCTTCGTAGTCATATGCGGAAGCCAGTTCAGAGTGGCTGCCACGTTTGGCTGCAGCATCTAAGAGTGCTGACCGATGTAGGAGCATACGTAAGTTCCAGTATCGCCATCTCATGATGCATCGAGCAAGATGAACCGGCTCAGCACAGTCCTCATCACCGCTCAGGAGCACTGGTAGATGAGTATACCAATTGATCAACATATCGTCAAAACGGTTACGATCTTTGGGGTTGAGAAAAGGAGCGACAGCGAGAATGTCCTGTATCTCAGTCGCAATCCTGCAGAACCGAATATTTTCATTAAGCGTCGTCATTCCCATGTCCTGCCCTGAGTTCTGTTCTTCGCGAGAAGTGGGAGGCATTAGAAAATGATCTGAGGTAGATGATTGTGAGTAATCTCCACATGATACCATGTCGGTACCGAGCTTCGGAGGTTGAATATCAATCGAGAGACTGAAACGACCGAACGAGGGGCGACCCAAGGTCGTGGTGGTCCATGTATCCAGACAGACCAAAGACCACCAAGTGCGTCGCCGCATCTCCGCTGCCTCGAGCTGAGCGCCATCACCATCTTGTTCTAGAGGCTCCCGATGGAAGCCAAGTGCACTTGCCATCCGAAAAGCTGCACCAAGAATAGCATTACCTCTATTAGGTCGGTTGATGTAGTGGAGATAATACCCTCCGGCAAGAGCTAGAGCCTGTAACGTTTCGATGTGACTGCTACCGAGGGCGCTGAGATCGAGATGCCTCATGGCCTCGGTGTAGTATTTGCAGTGGACCCGGTCGCTTGACTTGCTAGCTGCAATACTACCCATGGCTAAGACCATGTTCAATAGAGAAAGCCAAGGTGAATCATGTCGTTGGCTGCTAAGATAGTCTGTTCGGAACGAGGTTTCATCGAGCATCGGGGTAAATATGTGGATGCGCTGGAAGTACGCATCGACCAGCGCTTGGCCCTTGCTGCTCCACCTTGTGCGAGAACTTTCTACTGTAGATCGGGTGGGTTGGCAACAAGGTATAAATCCATCGTCCTTGACGGGATTGCCGTTGTTCAACTGGCGGGATGCTAGCAAGGCGCGTAACTGAGGTCGCATTTGAAGCATAGCTCCAAGTGCGGCTTTGATGGACGAAATACCGAGATAGGAAGCCTGTCGGTCCAACGGAAGGGACAGTGCATTGACATCGTCGGCTTCAGCAGGGAGGGGATCTCGTTCTCGTCGATCTTCGTCCCATTGTGAGTCTTGATTAACACATTCCTTGGGAGTACTCTCAGATGGGGATGGTAGAGCTGTACCGGTTGAAGGACTGTGCAATACAAGCTCACGGAGTTGCTGCCCTGATAATGAAGCAAGATCCGATATATTATGATCGGGGAAAAGGCGATTTAAAATGGCGTCGCGTTCTTTGAGACTTTTGGATAGGTTCTCGATCTTTCTGATACAGCCGTTAGATACTTGGTTGGACAACACAGTCGCCGTTAGTTTGAGCAGGACACTGACCCTTTTGAAGGCACAAGACGCTCGGTGTGTTTGATGTAGATGCATCTCGCTTTTGAACCCCTAGAATTGCACTGGTTGCAAGGTTGTCGACCGTCACACCGTATCTTGCGCCGTTTACAGTCTGTACAAGCGTGCGGACTTCTGAGGGGTCGGTTCTCAGTGGGCGAGTGCAACCTAGGCGCTTCGGCAGTGCTCTGGACTTAAGGGACAACATTGTCAGCCAGGGGCGCAAGGATATAAGTGGCTGGACCTACAGGAATAAAACATGACGGATTCGTACGCAGATTAGTCTGGTTGACTTGTGTAAATGGGTGCTTGGAGAGAAACGTGAGAAGAGAGCCGGTGATCCAGTAGTGGAGAGATGATGACTACCAAATGTCAAGTGGCAAGACTCCCAGAGTCTTACAAGGGTGATCTAGTCTGATCTTACACGTGAGTAAGGAGATCAGTGATGTGTGTGGAGTACGTGAGGTGATTCTGTAAATCCGGGGAAGAAAATCATATTGACCAATTTCGGCAGCCACCGTGGAATGAGGGGGAGGATGACACTAGCCCGAATAGAAGCGGCTCTAGAGCACCCGTGATCAGAATGGTATTAGTGGGCTTTGGATGACCTCGGTTACAAGACTCCCCGCATGGATCTGTAACAGGGGTACTCGTCTTTACTGAGCGGGTACAGTGCAAAACTCTCCAGTCAAGAAACTCATCACCATTATATAAATGTAACGAGCGAATTAAATACACTATCGAGGTCCATATTTGTTCAAACTACTACCAAAGAACTACGCCTTAGTGGCGAAGCCTCTGACGATTTGTGCGGCAAAAGCAACTCACCGACCTAACCATCCCTTCCAGCCACCACATTCAAGCACTTCCGTTAAAAAAGTAACTAGACCTTCTCAACCTTGAGCACGGCCCCTTCACTGTCAAGTGCAACCCTTTTCTTCTGCGTAGACATCTTAACTGGGCTCTTAGCCTCAAAGATTTCATCAAGTTCCTCTAGCTACAGATTTGGTTAGCCAAATGAACACAATAGCATCCTTGGAAATGACTCACTGTTCGACCCTTGGTCTCGGGGATGAAAACATAAATCAGAACAACTTGGATGAGATCCCAGATAGTAAAGATGATATATGTCTTCCAGCCAATCTGCTTCATGGCAACAGGCCAAGCAAATTGGTTTAACAGACCAGCAGCATTGACAGCAAGGTTGGAAAACGCCATTCCTTTGGCGCGCATCTCGAAAGATAGCACTTCGACTGGGTAAAGAGCCTGGAGAGGTGTGATTCCAAATGAGAATACTGCACCAAAAATGAAGACCATGGCTAAAGATGCCTTGGATGCCGTAGTGTTGGAGTAAATTGCCTTTCCATCCCCATCAAGACCTACATAAGACTTGGCAAATTCGGAGGAGGCGATGGTCATGCCCAACCACACAATAGTGCACGCAGAAAACGAGAACAGTAGCAGAGGACGACGACCGATCTTGTCAACAAGACAGGCACCAAGGACAGCCCAGATGAACTGTTGGCAGTAGTTGAGCAAGGTGATGTTGGCCTGTTCAATGGTTCCGGTATAACCGGCGGTCTCGAGTACTGCACCGAGGAAATAAGAAAGCACAGCATTTCCAGCCCACTGACTGAAGATGGAGATGGCCAAATTGCAACAAAGACGGTAGACGGCAGGTCTATCACGAAAGAGAGCGCGGTAGTCCCACCAACGCTTATCACTACCGTCCAGGTTCAAAGACTCCTCGTACTCAGCAATCTGAAGCTTGACCCAAGGCGAATCTCGATTTCCATGGCCATGATATCGCGTGAGAATGGCTTCTGCAGCCTCCCTCTTGTTGTGGACGTATAGCCATCGTGGGGACTCGGGAATAAAAAGACTGAAAATGACGATCAAGCTAGAGCAAAGAGCTTGCAACCAGGTAATCAGCCGCCACGAGTAATCTCCTCCTGTGTTGAGTCCAGCTCGAGCGGATCCGGCGGCGATGATGGCTCCCGAGAACCACAAAGTGTTGTACATGGCTGAGACATTAAGTTAGAAATTGGGCAGAAGAGGAACTGTATGACAATAACTTACCTCCAACACGACCTCGATATACAGGATGATTCATCTCAATCACGTACATGGGTCCCGCAGAGGCTGCGAGTGACACGCCGAATCCAAGGAGGAAGCGGCCTCCCATGAACTGACCAGAAGAATGGGAGAGACCTTGGATGATGGTTCCAACAACGATAAGCGCAGAGCCAGACAGCATTCCCACCCTACGACCGAAACCGTCGAGTACGGGACCCACGAAAGGTAACGCAACAACGCCTCCGATCTGGTACATGGCCGAAACGATGCCTGCCCAGATGCCGCTGCTCCCAACACCATATTTCTCGCGAAACCAGGGGTTTTGCAAGAGATTATTGATCAAACTCCCGTCGTAACCGTTCATCGTACTGCACAGGAAGCCGACGAAAGAGAAGCAATAGATAAATATTTGCCCTCGACTCCAGGCCGAGGGTGGATCCTCGATCAGGGCTTTGGCGAAAGCTTCATTGCCCGACACGACTTTGGTTTCGTTCACTTCCTTAATTTTCTGCCAAACGATGGTTTAGTGCCTGTGAACTGGATATATGTGAAGACGTCTGTTCAGGAAATTATCATACCTCCCCACCTTCATCGTGGGTATGTGCCTGGAATTTGTCCTCCATTGCAGAGTTCCTGTACCTAAGCCTGCTGATATCGGGGGTGAAGAGGGCAGTGAAAGAAGGGGTCAGAAAGCAGTCGTTTGTTGATGTATATAGGTCAAAAGACAAAGTGCAACTTGGAAAGGTCCCCAAGTCTCCATCTTATACTCACGATTCATGGCCTAGTGCACAGTACGGGGAGGTAATGAAGCTTGCTTGAAAGAGTTAACGGCTTCGCCTAAGCCCGCCGAAAATTGGCTAGTCTGTCAGAGTCGAACAACGTGACCAATGGTATGATGTGAATTGCAGGGATAATTTTATTTCAGACGATTAAGACAAGACATGTGGACGGTCTAATTCTGTCATGATGTTGTTTCTAGTTAGAAATGCTTGTAAATGCCGATGGAATCAAGAATGCAATAACCTTCTGACACGATAACGCTGAATGCTCGAGGGAGTGGAATTGTGGGGTATGGGGTGAGTGGCCCGGACTAAGGCCCAAAGCAGCCACGGAAGACCACGTTCCGCGGCTCATGAGCCCATGATTACGGGTCCCCACGTCCCGTGTCAAAATAGGACTCGGACAACGGTCATTGATTGGTTCAGTCATATTTATCACAGCCTCAAACCTTTTTAGCTTACCAAGTAATCGGTTACAGACAGTGGGCGAAAAGATATTTAGGCAGCCGAGGTGCCTTTCTTGACTGTTACTATCTACCAAGGCTCCATCGCAACTTATTTGGTAGAGATTGTTTGCTCTCATCTTACCCCTTACCTCTGTTTCGCAACCACACTTAGTCAGTCATTATTGTTCATTATGCCTGTTACAACACAACAAACCCTCCTTGAGAAAGGGTGGTCTTTTAAAAAGACAGCAGATGGCCATGATGCCTGGAAGCCTGTGGCTCGAGTGCCCACGGTGGCTCATATAGACTTGTTGGATAATGGACTGTTTGTACCCAACTTCCTACATCTTGGTATATACTGATACTTCGAACTTTTAGCATTCCGGATCCTTTCTTGGATATGAACGAGCTGGATGTCGAATGGGTCGGAGAGACAGCTTGGACTTACCGCACTACTTTTGACTCCCCATCAACCGATGGCGCTTCAGTATACCTCCTTTTCGACGGCCTCGATACCTTTGCCCAGGTCAGACTCAATGATACCGTTATCCTTGACAGCGACAACATGTTTCTAAGCCACCGGGTCAATATTAGTGACCACCTTAAGAATGAAGGCAGTAATACGCTCATCATCAATTTTGATAGTGCACTGCTTAGAGGTCGAGAATTACAAAAGGAATATCCAAATCATCGCTGGGAGCTTTTCAATGGAGAGGCTGGGCGCTTGGTCGTGAGAAAAGCTCAGTACCACTGGGTAAGAACCACATTTGAGAGTGAAAACACTTCTTGCTAACAAACGGACAGGGATGGGATTGGGGCCCAATGCTCAACACTGCTGGCCCTTGGAGACCTGTTCGACTTGAAGTATCTTCTGCCCACATCGAAAATGTTCTTATCAAATACGTGGTTTCTCCAGATCTTAAAAAGATTGAGGGGACAGTCGAAGTCGACGTTGACGGGCCGTTTGACAAGGCCAATGTGTCTATCCACCTTCAAGAAGATGTCATCTACACTACGACAATAGAGCGATCTTCCAAAGACCGGTTTTCAGTTTCGTTTACTATCGGTATGCAGTCTTAACCCTATAGCCCAAGTGTCATAATACTCACAGGCGCTGGTTAGATGACCCTAAGCTATGGTATCCTGCTGGATATGGCCGTCAGTCACAATACAACGTAACTGTCAGCATTTTCCAAGACGGCCAGGAACTTGACAAGACGACTAAGAAGACTGGTTTCCGACGAAGCGAACTTGTCCAAAAAGATGACTCTTATGGAAAATCTTTCTTTTTCCGGATTAACAATATTGACATATTCTGTGGTGGTTCGTGCTGGATTCCAGCGGACAACTTTCTACCCCGAATCACACCTGGCAAATATCGAGATTGGTTGGAACTTATGATAGAAGGCAATCAGATTATGACGAGGTAAGATGCAATTTATCGGCTGTTGATATGAGGTTACTAATACAACAGTACTTAGGGTTTGGGGTGGTGGCATCTACGAAGAGGATGTTTTCTATGACTGTTGCGACGAGCTGGGAATTCTCGTATGGCAGGATTTCATGTTTGGTTGTGGAAACTATCCTGCAGGACCATCAATGATCAAATCAGTTCGTGAAGAGGCAATACAGAATGTCACCCGACTACATCACCACCCTTCTGTTATCATCTATGCCGGCAATAATGAGGATTACCAGGTCCAGGAGCAGGCAGGCCTCGAGTACGACCCAGAAGATAAGGATCCCGATTCTTGGCTCAAGTCGAACTTCCCTGCTAGATATTACTACGAGTATCTTTTACCAGAGGTGGTATCTGAAGTGTCTCCCGGGGTAGTATACTGGCCTGGGTCGCCATTTTCTGGGGGCAAGGATACCGCAGACAAGACTACCGGTGACCTCCACCAGTGGAATGGTATGTGATCCAATTTTCTCTGGTGATTCTTCACTTGCTAACATCTCGCCAGTTTGGCATGGCACACAGGAGAAATATCAGGTATTCGACACATTGGGTGGCAGGTTCAACAGCGAATTCGGCATGGAGGCCTTCCCAGCCTTGTCAACGATCAACTATTGCATCACGGATAAATCTGAACGTTTCCCACAATCTCAGACCATGGACTTCCACAACAAGGCCGATGGCCACGAACGACGCATTGCTACTTACGTAGTGGAGAACTTTCGTCCCCTTCCAGATCTAGAGGTATTGCTCACCCACTTTGGAAGTCCTAGCCCATTCCTGCTAACCTGACGTCAGTCTCACTTGTACATAACCCAGCTCTGCCAGAGTGAAGCCATGAATTATGCGTACCGCAGCTGGCGTCGTCAATGGGGCGATGATCGCCGGTGTGGAGGCGTCCTAGTCTGGCAAATGAACGATTGTTGGCCCGCCATCTCATGGTCCATCGTCGATTATTTTCTTACCAAGAAGCCTGCATATTACGCACTACGTCGAACCCTCAAGCCCATTGCAGCAGGGGTTCAACGAGAACATCACGACTGGAGTGTTGTTCATGCCAGGCCGGCAAAGACATCTGCATTTAGTGTTTGGATTACCAGCAGCCATCAGCAGGGAATAACTGTCACTGTTGAGATTCGCTTTGTTTCTATTAAGACAGGCGAGGACATCAGAAACAAGGTGGTGAAGCAAGACCTGGTCCTGGTTCCCAACGGCACTACCAATGTATTGACTGGACAGATCGACAACACCAAGGACGAGCCGCACGTCATATCAGTGAGTGTTCTGAAAGCTGGTGTGCGTGTTTCTCGGGATGTCGATTGGCCACAACCTCTTAAGTATCTTGATTTCTCGGATAGAGGCGTCGATATTCAGGTCACACCTGGTGAATACCGAATCACAGCTAAGAGGCCGACCAAGGGCTTGGTTTTCGAAGAGGTTGGAGGCGTTTCTTTGGACGACAACTGTATAGATCTCATCCCAGGCGAAGACGTGGTTGTCAAGGCGAGTGGAAGTGGAGTTTTACCTGAGCCCCCGAAGTATAGATACCTCGGCATGTAGATATTCACAGAATTTGTTATGCAAGTCAACTTATTTTGAACTTGAATTGAGTTGACTGACCAGTAGCATATTACATAACTCAACCCTTCCTTCTTATCCCGTTTATCTATTGCTTAATTGAGTTGGTTGTGCCTGGCTAAGGTGATTGATTATGTTAGGCTAGTATCCCGTCCCTGCGCCTCAGGGTTATAGAGCTAAAGTCCTGTTGAATTCTGTTCCAGTAATAATTAACAATTAATAATAGATCACGGTGCAACATTACTAATGGAACTCGCTCCGACCTGGCTGTAGCAGGGGTCTTAGGGTTCGTCTCTATCTTGTGGCTTCACACAGACTTTGTGTTTTATAGTGGCTGGAAGCTTGCATATACAACTTGAATTGTAATTTTCCAGACGACATTACTCAAAGTAATCCTCAAATTGATCCATATCGCCGTCGTCTTCCTCCTCCACGGTGTCTTCAACACTATCAAGCCCATCTACATCTTCCAGTATCATGTTATCAGCATTCATGGTTACCCTGAACTTCTCGATGAGCGCCAGTGCTCTCCGTAACCTTTCCCCTGCTAGGTCTTGGTACCTCTTATCCTCGTCTCTCACGCGACCTTTGCCTCTCGCTCGCTCCGGTCTTGTCCTGCACGCTGCTGTTCAACCGCCAACTGAGTCTTTTCAACCTGCAGTTTGTTCAAAACTGGATAAAACTCTTAAAGGTTGTCCAGAATCCCCGCCTGCGTGGTTCATTCCGTGCAATAGAACGGGCACGACGTTCCGTTCTGACTGTACCTCCAGTAGGTTCCCTGGGAAACGATCCAGGAATCGGTTCAAAAGATGAAAAGGTCTTCATCGGAGCCGAAGGTGACCCCCCAAGATGTTGATTCTCAGTTCGGGGCTCTTGTCGACGATGGAATCGCGCGCCCCCTGTAACATTGTAGGACCGCTCCCGATATGTAGCATCAGCCGCTTTCTCCTGGATATTGACAATATTTCGAAGGTCAGCTCCAAATTGAGGCAGGCCGTAGAGGCTATCTACCAGCTGGGCCACACCTGCATCGTCGAGCAGTTTGGACTCATCGCCTTGCTTCATGGCCTTCTCCAGTACTTCCACTTTCTGGAGATATTCCGCCTTTTCCTTCTTGAGCTTACGGTTTCGTTGGTCTGATCCGCCGACCTTCATCTTCTGCCTCTCTTGGTCGATGAGCATGTCGAGGTACTCAACGGTAGCGTCGTTATAGGGCGTGATGGCGTGTCGCTGGAGGAAGAAGCCAAACTGGATGGCCGCTTCCTGGACTTGCCGATGCTCGAGCTTGAATTCCTCAATGGCCTCTTTCTTCATCCGGATTGCTTCTTCTCTCAACTGGATCTTGTCGGCGTTCTTACTTAGATCTTCATCTATCGCTTTATCTCGGTGCTGAGTCATTGTAGGGACATACTTGTAGTAGATATGCATATGGTCCATCCAGCTGTGGTTGCATTTGCACATACCGTATAGTCCCATCGCAAAGCAGCGTTGCAATTCAGGGTGACCTTTTCTATTGCGATCGACGCTAATCAAAAAGCAGCCTTCATGGCAAACAGTCTTATAGACAGTTGTGGCCTCTGTCTTGCCTTCAAAATCGGTGCGTATCTCGACGCAATCATCATGTGTACATACTGTTTGGGGCCTTTCCACCTTTACCGACATGAGGCTTTCCCTTTGAACGAAGAGGCGTTGCTGGAGTTCTTTCCGTGTGAGCTCAAAGTCCTGCAGCTCCTTGATGGCATCCTTATTCACGTCGATGCTCGCTCTGATCTTCTCGGCTATAGCGGTCATGGGCTCTGTGAGTCGGTGGATTGTATTTCGAGTTTCGTTGAGGTTAATGGTACTGCGTACTTGGTGAGGAGTGATGCTTTGGCAGTACTTAACAAGCCGCTCGCACTCCCCTACAGAATATTCCCAGCTGCGACGGTTGTCCTCCAAGTGGCCGATGTCGATGCCTTTCTTCTTGGCGGCAAGATATCTGAAGCTTTCTGAGTCGAAACAGTACACGTTGTTCTCGAACAAGCCCATCTTAACATCTTCATACTCGGCTAGAAGAGAGTTCAAAGGCTTGAAGGTGTCGCCAGGCTTGTAATTGGAGCCGCGGGTGTTTGTGAACCCAAATACAATGTTGTTGGCAGCGTTGCGGTGGAGGTGCGTCAACAGCTGCTTGATACAGAATCGGAACATGACGGTCAGTCGAGCGGCATTTGGTTTCAAGAGGATGAGGACCCCGTGGAGGTTATCATAAGTCCGCAGAACCGACAAAATGTCGTTCATGTTGGAGTTATCCTGGTCGACACCGCGAGTATCGCCAATTCCTGGCGTGTCGATAAGACGGACGCGTGTTTTGCCGACATCAACAGTATACACTTTCGTCGACTGCGTCGCCGATTGACCTCCAGAACCATCTTTCTCTGATTGACTAGAGCCAATTTTGATCTCAGTTTCGACAAACTTGCCGTCAACGACGGTTTGTGTTTGGAACGAACAAGGAATGATCCATTTGAAGTTCTCAGCCTCCAATGCGTCGTTAATTGATTCATGCGAGAGATAGTTGATAAATGCATTGATCCATGTCGATTTCCCAACTCCTGTCTCACCTAGGATCAAGATGTTAAGATCCTCGAACGGCTCTAGCGCTTTCAGCAACTCAAGTAGTTCCTCACGCTTGTAGCGATGCCAGCCTGAACCGTGTCTCGGGTCATTGCACTGAAACTCCCATTTGTAGTAGATGCTGGCTCCGCAATCACAGTAAAGAAGGTCATCAACAACACCGTACTCCACCGCCGCCTGGCAAGAGCCGCAGATCCAGTTGCACTGCAACTTCTGGTCACAGCCATAGTGTGGGCAGGGAATCTTGACGGCTCTTCGGTCAAGAGGTTTGCTGTTCACAGAGCGATCCAGCGCGTCCTCGGCAACGCGCATCACACAGTTGGCTGCCAGGATCTTGCGACTCTCTACAAGGTCTTCGCTAACAACTCTTCCTCTGCGCAGGTATGAAATATAGGGCTTCTCTAGGAAAGTACCGTGAGCATCGTTGTCAACGGCCTCCTGGTCGACAGCGATAGCGAGTTTCTGATGAGACTGATCTTCCAGTATATCTAGGAACGCAGCAAGATTCTCCGCCCACGCGTCGGATGTATGACGTACATGTTCGTTGAAGTAAAGGACAAAAGCTTCATCATGCTGATTCCCGTGCAACAAGGCCGATACTGATGGGCCGTTATAGCCGACGATGTGTGCTCCCTTGTGCCTAAGAAGGTCTTGGAAATCCATTTTCCCTTCATAAGTCATGGCAGCTAGGATATTGCAAGGCGAGTGGTCTCCAGTGAGGTCTGTGAGCCGAGTCCAGAGTTCCTGGTTGCTCGCCTTACCATCTCGGGCCTCCCTTACCAGACCTGCGAGGTGAGTTTCTGGTATGGCTGGGACAGTTTTGGCCCTAGCGAGGAGTTGTTTGATCGAGTCAACATGTTCAGCTGGAGCACATGCTGGATGAGCCTGTAGTCGAGCGAAATATCCGCTCAGTCTCTGGCTTGCGTCTCGGATATCGTCAAATATCTGCACACATCTTTGGGCACAGTCAAACCCTAGCGGACGGTAGGTGATATCGGCCTCGATGTCAAGTATTCCAAAAGCAGCGATTAGGGAGACTGGCATCAGGGTGTAGGAAATTGGTTGACCCTTTTCGTCACCAGGTAACTTCTCGATGACGTTTTGAAAGTCAGCAAAGTTGGTCAAGAAGGGAACGCTGGCGAGGTTATCTCCAAATACAACTAGTTCGGTGGCATCTTCAGTGGAATCACAGGTCGTATCCACAGCTCCTGATAGCACTCCTTTCTCGAGAATAGACAACTGTGCCTCTAGGCTTTCAGAAACTTGGGTTCTGTCTTGAGAGGAATGCAGTTGTCGCTTGGCGGCGAAAATGTAGCGGGCACCCCAGCAGATACCAGTCACGACGTGAGTGGCGACACCAGTGTCCAAAACGTTGTGTGCGACGCATTCCTTAACACCACCAGCAGAGAGATTAAGCTCCTCTTTAACAGTCCTGTTATCATAGAGTAGAGAACCCTGCACAGCATAGTTCGTGTCGAGTTTGTGGGACAAGTATAGACCAGATCCCTCGACCTTGGCAAGCCCAGCCAGGACGCTGACACCCAGTTCACCATCGATGCCACATCCATCGAACTTGTCTTTCAAGGTGTCCCCGCTAATGATTTTCGTTTTAGGTGATTGGTATTTGGTGCTCTTGACAGCGTCGGCAGGCAAAGGTTTGTTGAAAAAGGACAATGGGAGGAAGGTGTCACTGCGAGCATCGTAGAGACTTCCCAGGGTGGCAACTTGTCCAAGAGCTGGACGTTTGAGAACAGGAGATGCCATTCTGTCGAGGAGGAGGTGATGAGAATAAATAATGGAAATGAGCACAGAGGAGCAAAAGTAAAGCCTAGACAATAGCGAGATTGCGATAGATAGTGAGATTGAAAATAGCAATGAGATTAAGCCCTGAGGGACAAAAATGAAAACTGTGGAAAAACTGCCAGATAAACATTGACTGATCTTAACATAAAAGTGTCAACTCACAAATTTCAACGTGGGTCTCTCCCTTGAAGATAACCGCCGGATTCCATTCCTGATTAAGAAACTAGCTCCTTTGTGATATGCAGTCACTTCAATTGTTATCACCAACAAAGCTACCCTTTGCTGCATTGTTCACTACCAATGGATTGTTACTCCTACACAAATATGCATGTTGGTTGTTAGCTTCTGATACCTGAAACAATGTAAATGAAAGCAGCTGGGCTAAAGTGGGATTGGTCAGGGGACCCTTGTAGCTGGATGCGATACTAACAATGGGCCGCCTCAGCCTAAACTCCGGGTTTCTCAGCCCTGGCCTCTGGGCTAACTTGTTCCACCTGGAGCGGCAAGAGCTCAGCTGAGCTGTACAAACGGAACCAGATTTTGACTTTCATCTCGGAGTTGAACGGAATTGGCCTGGACAGAGATTTCATAAGCAATATGACCCTCGTTTAATTGGCCCATTAAAGAAAGCCAGAAGGGCTAAAAAGACCTCCCGCCTATCGTTGGTGTCTACTCACATCCATGGGCTGAGGTGCCGAGTCAGTGGGCCAAGGTATGAGTTATCTCTCTTGCCAGGGCTTAGCACCTGTGGCCAAGAGATCATCCCCCTTAAGGTGGCCTGGTTCTCTTTGATGACATGCTGGAACATGTTGATATCGTCTTAATTCTGATGTTGGCTTTTTCAAGTTCGAATTTATTATCAAGACTCTTTGACCAAGGTATCAGGTCGGGTGTACTGTTAACAAAAAGATCCGGGATGTTTCCAGCCAATATTAACCCATCGCCGTTTTCCGCAAGATAAGATAAGACGCTTGTACCACTAGGGTCAGGACGATTACGGGATTAATAGCCTCTTCTGTGTTTTTTCCAAGATTACGTTAAAGGCACTAAGCGCATTGGTTGGTGGCGTCCAGAGAAGGACATGCGCTTAGTCAATTAGTCAGCGAACAACCAAGTCCATTTCAGCTAATATCTACCGCGTGTAGGTATGAGGTCTGAACTGTATCCTAGATATGCTATTCGTCGTTATTTTTAGACTCAAGAAAACCATTTGGCAGACGTCTGCATATAAAAGGTGCCCTAAATTAGGAGGCCATCCAATTATTAATTCTCGACGGCTTCACACCCTTCTCATATGCCCCAAGACTCTAATTATGCTTCTCATAGACTATTCGGTGATGTTGATCTTGGGATTTGAGAGTTAGATGCTGTAAAACACTCTATTGTATACTACATCCCTCACGTTGTTTAATAAGGTCTATTCATTACGATTAAACCAAGACGAGTCAACCCCATCCGGCAAGGATTGGTCAAGCAGATGCTATAAGCACCAGGGAGCTCTGTCTCCATCCCGTAGACGTCACATGGGTGTATCTGGTGCGGTGGACTCTGGCAATGGCTATGGTATACATTTTACCTATCTCCTCAACTGGTCTTTGGGACGTGCGACCTCGTATGGCTGGAGAAAGTATTATCCGCCATGCCAGAACTCAAAATATTTCGCCTGAGAACTTTTCAACGAAGCTTGACCTTTGATCATCCTTCAAGCAACAGCAAGGCCTCGCAATTGACATTCATGCAATACTCACCCACTCAAGAACAAAATGCCTTTACTGTCCATTATCTCCCTCCTCATTTCCATTGCAAGTCTTGGAAGTTGTTCACGATGCCACTACAAGCCCTCTGCCAATGCCACCGGCTCTAATTTCCCCAAAGCAGACCCTTTAAAGCCGCATCTCTACGACCTAAACATGCTCTCCCAGGTTCCAGTCGCCACTATTTGCAGATCTAACAACGCAACCGACGACCTACTCTGCGCCCGAGGCTACATCGACATGATTGATGAACAAATCGCCTTTCTGTATGCGCGACGGCTTGGATACGCTGCTGTGGCTGGGCTGGCAAAGTACAAGCAGGGAACACCGCTTAATGATCCTACCAGGAACCAGGCCATCGCCGAGGGAATGGCGGAGCGTGTCACGAAGTATGGTGGCGGCGATGGGGAGGCTGGGAGGGTGATGGGTGGTGAGGCATGTCAGATCTTTGCAAGCTTGGAGTTTGAAAAGGAGCAGATTCGTGAGACGTGTGATTTGGGCTTTGACGAGAAGATTGAAAGGGTCTGTAATTAGGCAAGTCCCGCCGGGGCCTACGGAAAGCCAAAATGCTCGGAAACATGTGCCGAGCTGTCACAACTAGCGCCGAGTCAACTGCCAGTAGAGTTCGCGGCTATGACTGAATGGGAAGCTTTCAATCTCGCTTCTGGTTGCGAGACAAAGCAAAAATCGAAGGAAGAATGTTTGAAGGTAGTAATAAATACAGATGATCAGAACAACGAATAACTAAAATCCCTTCCTCTGCTCCCTAATCGTCTTCTACTACTAATGGCCCTTCCTATCGTATTACACCAGCCTCTCTGGAGCTTCCTTAATATCAAGGCTAATGTATGCCTTCTCTAGTGCGTTTCATAGACTTGTGATCATGTCCGGATGTAATATTATAGACTTTTTTACTGGCTTGAGTTTTGGCTTATTATTGTGACTAGCTCTACTTTCTGCTCTTCACGCAATACCAAAGATTGCCATCTAAGGGATCTTAAGAAACACCATAGCATGACTGTTGTAATGAGAGCCACCAGGTGGACTGTGGTACACAGATTGTGACTTTTCAGTGTCGAAAAGTAACCAGGCACTTCTATTAATAACTAAGTGGCTGAAGAAGCTATCAAGTATACAGTATGAATACAGGTACCTAAAGTATCCTTAATAAATACCGTTATATAGGGCTACTTTACTCAAAGCTATACTAATTATCTGAAATGAAACAGGACATTTGATTGATATCTATGTTGAATCTATGAATTAAAAACCAACAGAAGAACTATCTACACCTCCTCAATAGCTACATCTCCTCTTCCATTCCCGATAATAGCTGATACTATCCCAGTAATTTGAGATGCAAATTCTTTAGCCATTCCATGGTCAAAGATCTTTTCATCATACATTACTTTCAAGATGGAAGTGTCATTAAAGGACTTGGATACCTCTATAACAAGTGCATATGGCTGATACATTCGCACCTTTGACTTGGCCATGACGAGCCATCGATGACGGGTTGTTTGATCATCGGATGAGACAGGATCGAATGGCTGCGACAGGAATAAAATGCGGTTGCCGTGAGTCTCGCGTGAGACACCTGCTGCCCCAAAGATATCGTCAAGTCCAATTAGACCATTTTCTGTGACGGCCCAAAAGTCCTCTTGCAATCTCACAAGAAGATCTGAGACCATTCCGGTCGAGTTGACTTCTGTCCAAAAGGGTAAGAAATTGGCCAGTGTCCCATTGATCGACTGAGGGTCAGGAAGTCCGACGTTGCGTCCGCTGAGGAGATAATCGAAGCGAACATGGTTCATGTGAGTCATCCTGGCTAACCAGATGCTAAAGGCGGCTTGGTATATTATGCTGGGTGTAACGCCGTAGTTTCTGGCCACTTCCTCAACGCCATGTGTATCCATGGTCGCTTTGAAGCTGGCCGTCACTTTTGGCTCAGCCACTCCACTGAGATCTCGGCCATGAATGACCTGCGGGGACTGCCCTGACTTGGCAAACTTGTTGTTCCAGTACTCAAGCGACGTTGATTTGTCTTGTTCGAAGACGTATTGAGAAAATTCACGGAACTCGACGCGCGAGGGTAATGGTTTGCCTCGCAGAATCTTTTCGAAGTCTTGATCGAAGACACGCAAGAGAGTTCCGTCGTACACAGCGTGGTCCATCTTGATGACAAGATCCCAGGAAGAGTCCCGATGGCTGATGATGGCGTACTTGATAAAGGGGCGGCCAAATTCAAAGCGTGTTTGCCAGAAATCCTCCAAAAAGGTGGACATCTCTTCGTCCGAGTCCAGGGCTACATGTGTGATGTTGGGTTGCACATCTCGAAGCACAGCTCCTACCCAGTGTCCGGGCGACTCCTCCAGCCAAGTTGTGCGTAGGATGTCATTGGCTTCCGTCAGTCGCCTGGTGGCTTCAACCCAAGCATCAGGATCGATCACTCCAGTCATTCGTCGTACAGTCTGAAGTACCCACATCTGGGTGTCTCGACCACCTTGTTTCAAAAACTCCGCTTGGCCGGGTGGGCAAGGGTATACTATCGAGTCAAATGTCAGTCTACAATTTCCATGATGTACATACATCTTAGTGTTGAATGAGGGGCAACTCACCATACTCAATGTCATTATCCCACGTTAGTCCGGTCTCTTTGACGGCCTCCATGACGGTGTTGGGAACACTAAAGATTGGCTTGTTTGCTCTCGTTTCTGTTTCCAACTTTCTCATCGCAGAAGCCATGTCTCTGAGCTTGGGAGATCTGAGAATGTCGAGTACTGCTAGGTGATACCCGAGTTTGCGCAGATGACCAGTAAGACTGATTGCCGAGATTGAATCACCTCCCAGGGCTAAGAAATTTGCCTCACGCCCGATTTTATCAGTTGGTAAACTGAAAATGTCGGACCAAACCGCTTCCAAAGCCTTCTCGGCTGAAGTCTCTACAGGCACGATGGCATGGCCCTCGCTAGGAGACTCGAGTACACATTGTGCTAACAACTCTCGATCTACATCGTCGAGAATCTTCCGAAGTGCCTTGCGGTCAACCTTTCGGGAAGGTAGTTTCGGGAAATCCGCCATGGGAATGATGAACTTGGGGATCATGTAAGTAGCCAGCGATCCAAGTTTCTCGTTCAGGCTCTCAAAGGTATCTCTGAGGCTGGTAGGGTCGAGGATACCAGTGTCGTCCGATTCAGCGGCAGTATTGCTGAAAGTACAAAATGCAACCAGGTGAAGCTTATCATGCACCTTGGCAGCCACGGCAATTGAGTCCTTGACGAGACCCGAGTTTCGAATAGCATTCTCAACCTCTCCGAGTTCGATGCGATGACCATGGATCTTGACCTGGTTGTCTTTGCGGCCAAGGCACTCAATGTCGCCATTGGGTAGCCATCGCGCCAAGTCCCCAGTTCGGTAGATTCGAGTTCCAAGCCGAGAGCTATCGACATATGTAGCAGCAGTTAATTCGGGCCGATTTATGTAACCGTCCGTCACTTGAGGTCCAGCTATGCACAGCTCTCCGATGGCGCCGTAAGGCTGCAGTGCTTCTCCATTTGGATCAAGGATAAATGCCATGACGGTATCAAATGGAGCACCAATGTTACCAACAATGTGGCTTTCCGTTCCCGAAAGCGACTGAATGTGTTTCGTGGTTACCACCATTGACGTTTCAGTTGGTCCGTATACATTCAGAATGTCGCAGTGGGGTTCCCAAGTCTTGATAACGTCCGAGGTGAGAGGCTCGCCTCCTACAATCAGTGTTTCAAAGCGTGGGATATCGGTTGGACTGATTAATTTGGCAACTGTTGGTGTGATGATAGCTTGGCGAACATCCATTCGATTGATACAACCGGTGATGTCGGAGAGCAAGACGTCTGTAGGAGCCATGCATAGGGTTCCACCGCTGCTAAGGGTATTGAAGAAATCTTGAACTGAAGCGTCGAACACGTAATTGGCGAACTGCAGGGTCCTCCATGTGCCTTGATTCCGACCTTCAACCTGTATCATGCTAGTGACAGCTGCGGCAGCGGTTCTGTGTGGAACCCTGACGCCCTTGGGTAGCCCCGTGCTTCCAGAAGTGTAAATGAGATATGCCAGGTTGTCTGGAGTATGATGGACAATCGGACAAGAGTCTGTGTCCTCTCCTCGTGAATTTCTTGAGCTCAAATCTTGGTAGCCTCCCATCACCAGCATCGATACCCCGAGTGATTCCTTGATATGATCACCAAAATCGGTATACCCAGGGTGGACAACAATCAGCTTTGCTGACGTATCAGACACGATGTATGCGTTCCTCTCTGTGGGATTATCGGGGCTCAAAGGGACGTAGGCTGCTCCAGCAATCATTGTACCAAGAATGACTACCAGCATATCAACTGACTTGTCAAGCATAATGGGCACAAGATCCCCGGGTTGGACGCCAGCATCGATCAGGGTGTGAGCAAACCGGTTCGCGAGCTTGTCAAGGATTCCGTATGAGATGGTTGTCTTGTTGTCAAAATTGATTGCGATTGCATCTGGTGTATCTTGTGCAATTCTCTTGAATGCACTGTAAAGAAGGTCTGGTTCCGGAACGCGGAGCTTCATCCGGTTGGAAAGTTGACTGAACACCAGATCATACTCAGCAGCACCCATGATATCAGTAGGCGAAAGGGTAGAGTCGGGTGTGTCGTGAAAGAGCTCGAATACCTTGATCAATGAGTCCTTAATGAAACCCAGGCGCCGAGGCTCCATATTGCTTGCCAAGCGTAGAACAGTGGAAGCCTTCAAAGATTGTGGCTCTTGAACTTCTAGAACAGTCATGCCGAGTCCAGACTGCCACTGCGGCCGCGATCCACGCATCTTGAAGACGTCATTGGAGGGTTTCTCGGCCCGCCTTTCGTCGTTATTGGAGTCAATCAATATGTTCACAAGAGTGTCAATCTCTTGTGGACCAATGCCGCCCGCCTTGAGTGCTGCATTGAAACCAGCTTGGGAATGCTTGAGTAGTTGTGAGAATGCGGCTATTGTCTTCTTGGCCACTCCACGGAGAGTAGAGTCGTTGTCGAGCTTAATCCTCTGGGGTACAGTGCTCATCACAGGTCCATCTAGATCGCGGATACCCAACACCGGAGCCTCTCTGCCTGCAACCGTGGTTGCGAAGGTGATGTCATTGGATCCCATGTGTCGAGATAGAACGATTGCCCAGGCGCTATAGACAACTGCACCAAGGGTTAACCCAACGCTCTTTGCGCGTTTGGTAAGGCTATACCCAAGATCGAGCTCAATCTTGCTGGTCTCGTAAAGTCTGTTGCTGTTCAGCTTGACTACTTCAGCTCCTTGTAGATATTCGGACCAGTACGAGGTGCTGGTTGAAGTGGGTTCATTTTGCAAATGTCGGATAAATCGGCTTAAGCTTGGCCTTTGAGGAATCGATTTACCCATATAGGCTGCCGCCACATCATCATACAGGAACCCGTGTGACCAGAAATCGAATAGTGAGTGATGCATCGTCACGACCAGAACTCGGTCTGCCGTAAGAGTCGCTTTCCACAGAGGCTTCTCCATATCCCAATGATGGACACTGCCAGATTCTTGGAAAGACTCTAGCGCCTGCTGACTCTCAAGCCACGGAAGTTCAAGGTTCATCCTCACTGTCTGTACAAAAGACTGTTTGTATGGAACAAACACAGTACGTAGGATCTCGCGGGACCTGAACACCTGTTCAAAGCTGCTTCTCAGCCGGACAAGATCAAGGTGACCAACATCCCATACTCTAGAATAGGTGTATGGATCTGAAGGTGAGTTGAGTGATACCAGCATAGATTCTTGGAATGGAGTGGCAGGATATGCGTCACTGATGTCGCCGGTCACCTGCAGCTCCGAAAGTAGGTTTTCATCCCGGAGGAGTGAGAAAGGCGCAGGGTCCTTCTCGTCCTGCACGCTGAGAGTTTGAGATCGTGAAGCAACCTCTTTAAGAGACACATCGCCCAGTAGATCTCCAAGGTCAGTAGCTAGACCGAGTTCGCGTAGCTCCGATATGACCCGTAGGGCCTCGATGGAGGTTCCTCCAACGTCAGAAAAAGTATGTGATGGACGGATGATAGAACTGTCAATCTTCAAAGATGTTGCCCATACTGATGCAATCTTTGCCTCGACACCATCAAGTATCTCCTTTCCACTGTCAGAATCGCCAGACTCCATGAGATTAGCAAATCCTGTAAACCCGAGCTCTTTAGCTCTACCTCGTAGCCAGTGATAGTTGAGCTTCCCATTTCCATTCCTGGGTATGGACTCAAGAGGAATCCAAAGACTGGGCGTCATGAAAACAGGCAACTCGGCACGTAGATGCTCCCTCGCTGTCTTGACTGTGTCTCTGAACGAGGCGGTATCCTCCAACACGAGTCCAGCAGCCAAGACTTGGCGGTTTTCCATCTTGACAGCAAAGGTCACAGCTCCCTTGATCCCGTCGAGTGGTAGTAGAATGCGATCGACCTCAGCGGGCTCGACCTTTTGCCCATTGATCTTTACTTGCATATCGACACGTCCTTCAACCTCGATTTGCCCATTGGCCAGCCATCGAGCCTTGTCACCAGTTCGGTAGAGCTTTCCAGAGCCAAACGGGTTGGTGACAAATGCTTTCTCGGTCAGTTCTGGCTCGTTGAGATAGCCTGTTGCAAGCTGTGGACCGGCAAGGCAAAGTTCACCGAATACGAGTAGTGGCGATAACTCGAGGCTGCCATATCGAAGGATGAAGACGCTGGTTGTATCGATTGGTGGGTCCAAAACCCGAGGGTTCGGAATTTGCCCATTGTCTGAAGCCAGTCGTCTCCCAAAGTTGAGCTGTGTACATTCGCTCAGTCCGTATGTATTCCTTAGAGTAAGGTTCTTGCTCGAGGACCACATATTCACAAGCTCTTGGGGAGTTTGTTCACCCACAAGTGTTATGCTCTTGAGATTGGGGACGTCCCTGGGTGACAAAAGAGACAAGGCGGATGGGGTGATTCCGAGGGCATCAATTTCAAACCCATTGATAACTCTAGTAAGATCCTTGGTAAGTGCTTCCTTGGGTGTCAGCACTAGGGTTCCACCATGGACAAGAGTACCCAAGATAGTGCGTTGAGCAGCACTGAAACTTGGGTTGTAGAAGAGAAGCCAGCGGTCCAATCCGTTCAAAGAGTGATGCTGCATCCCACTCGTGGCGGCCTCATGGGTGAGTACCGCGCCTTTAGGTTTTCCCGTGCTACCTGATGTATAGATGATGTAGCAGGGATCTTGAGGCTCGATCCGTACGTCGACATTATCAACCTTTTCTGGTGGATCTGCGCCGTCCTGGCTTAGCCAAGTGAGATCCTGTCCAATATCGACAGTGTTGGGGAGCATTTCCAGATATCTGCGACTGGAGAGAATTGATGCTGCATTGCATTCTCTGACGACTTGCTCGAGGCGACTGAGCGAATTCTCGGGGTCAAGCACAGTGTATGCTGCCCCAGCCTTGAGCACCGCGAGAATGGCCACAACCAGATCCACAGACCTCTCAGCCAAGATGGGATAAACAACTCCTTTCTGTAAATCCAGCCTCCTGGCAAGTGAATTAGACAGCCAATTGAGCTGCGAGAAGGTAAGGACGACATCACCCTGGAAGTCAACTGCCACTTTTTCAGGATATCGAGCTACGGTCTGCTCAAACATAGCAGGTATGGTTGTAGGCTTCACCCTTCGTGTGCTGAGTGATTGAGATAGTATAAGGTGCTTTTCACTCTTTGAGACGAGCTGAATGTCTGACATGGGAAACTTGTCCATGCTGCTCAAGCCTTCAGCGGCACTGAAAAGTGCCGAAACAAAGTGGTTAAACACCAATTCGACCTTATTGAGTGGAATCTTGGTTGTGCATTTGATTTTCAGCTGCAACACGTTGGCATCGTTGATGCACAATACGACAGGGAACTTCTTCAAGCCGGGGGCGATACACGGGGTGTTGGTTGTCTGGCTGTAGCTGACAGCTGTTTCGATCAGCAAACCGTTTGGGGCCTGCTCTTTGATTTCATTGTAGCCTATGAATGCGTGGCGACCGGCCTCCATATGGTAACGATCCAGGGATTTGGAAACGTCCCAGAACGTCGTGTCTTGACTATCGGTAACCCGCAGTCTAACAGGATAGGTTTGGTCCAGACAACCGACGCAAGTGTCAGCGCCTACAAAGTTGGCATCTCGGCGCACAGTTCCAAAAAGAACCTCTTCTGAGTCTGCGTGGGCGCTCAAGACATGAGCCCAGATTAACTCTAGGAATGTCTGACGCCAAGACCTCGAAGCCCCCAGAGAGCTCTCAAGCTTGTTCAGCTTGGCCAACTCTGAGCCCTGGATGACGGCTCCAATGCCATGTCTATCCCGGATAGGACCATCCAGCTCATGAGCTTCGAGGCCAAAGATAGACTGAGGAGCAATACTCGAGAAGGCTTTGGACCAGAATGCTTTGGAGGAGTCGATTTCCTTCCTTTGCTGTGCTAGATACCGTGTATAGGCAGTAAATCCAGTGCTTTCGATGCCCGGTACGCCGTGAATGCGAAGAAGGTAGTCAAGTCTGATGGTGTGTAGGGAGGTTGTATCAATGAGTGCCCGATGGAAATGAAGGACAAGGTTGATTTCGTTAGAACCATCAATGGCCTCAACCGTGACGAATGCTGAGCCTGGGTGAGGCTTTTCTAAACCTTGCTGGGGACGATGCCACTGAACTTGCTCAATGCGTCGCTGGACCACAACCTTTGGAATTGGTTCATGGGTAATATAGGATCGAAGGCATATGTCTAGATGGTATGTTAGCAGTAGTCCCTGTGTTGATGCTGATTAGACAGTGAAACACATACGATGATATGCCAAAGACCTCCAGGCATCAGAGACTTTCTCAAGGTCAAAGACTGACGCCTTTCCAGAGAAGAGCAGTGCTTCGGTCCATTGGACATCCTCTTTGAGAACATCCCTCTGCACTTCAGTCGCGGGTAAGACAGCCTCAACGTCTGAGAAGCTTAAGCCCTGGTCGTCATCGACAAAGGTCTCGATAGGCTTCGACCTGAGGACATCCTTGGAAGGGAGGAAGAATTCCTCATTGTTCTCAATGTGATGAAAAAGCTTCATGATGTAAAAAGAGCAAAGTGCTTTGTAGAGAAATGCAAAGATTAGACAAGTTGATTTGAGCTCTTATTGAACTGAGACGAAAAGGTGCTTGTGTGATATTCAATAGTAAAAAGGAGTAATCTACACGACCTAAGTAGATTATTTATACGAATGCTGTTGCAGTTCTGTATTCCAGCTCTCGAGTCTTGATAGAAAATTTCTGTTAACACCCCCAATTCGGTAATACGAGCACTCGTACAAATTTTCATCCATTATGCGACTAATCATGAGAGAAGGCCTTTCAATGCCGTATTCAATGCCGACGTGCGTCCGGAAGGATCATTCCCCCTGTATAGAAGGGTGTAAATGGTATCTCGTCATACGTTTTGTCTGGTATACTACACTTTGAGGTTCTTGAAAAGCCTCACAAAATTTATATTCCAGAGGCGCTAAACTATTTTTGCAATTGACGATGAAGCATATGCCGGGCTCTATAGCCTGTATTACCCGGAGTAATCTGGAAAGTGGTTAGTGCTTACGGCGTTGCCCGGTTTCTTTGACGCCACGTGCGTAATCAAGATGGCAAATAAGGCAGCTCTTGATTCCTTGATATATACCGAATCATTTGTCTTGGTTGTACCTCGTTTCCATATTTGTGGCTTTTCCAGCGTGGTTTGTGAGTATCTTACAGAGGGCTCGCATGGTAACTCCTGCAGCTGAACGCTTGCGGAAATTGTTGGTGTGGGTTTTCACAATGTCTCATGCAGAAGATCAGCGTCAGATTTTTTTTTTCCATTTCAAGAACCAAATCGAAATAATACGAAACGATTCGAAACTTGCAATCTCACGAATTTCCTGAATCAGAACTCCTTAACTAAAGTTCCAAATGCTTGTCATGTAAAAACGGCGTCGGTTGAACCCGAAGGATGCCACACTTTATTACCCTTGGAAAGTACTAGAAGCGGCCCGTTTCCGAGATGACGCTACTTGATCTAGCTTCAGTGCAAGGCGCACTGTACGGGAGAATATCCCATGCAGGTCGATCAGGGTTATATGCAGGACAGGGGCGTTAACATGCAGAAATCTGGCGATGCGCTCATGTCGCCATGATTACCCTGTATGGTAACTGACAAGGCGTCATAATATGTCTTAGTTATCTATTTAAATGGTCTTTAACATGTGCATCCCCAGCAAAACAGATTTAATTAAGCAAAAAATACTTTCTGACTTGATTGTATACGCTCATCTTTTTCATCTCATTACCTACCATGGCTTCCTGGGATAATCGTGTTGTTACCAACGAGCACTTGCTCCCTTACATAGACTCTAACACAGCGGCGCCGGACATCAAGGCTGCTCTTCAGACTCTGCCCTTTGAAAGGAACATTTTCAAGGTGAGTCTTTTCTTTCACAAGCCTTGACACTGTAGACTAATTCTCTTGCCGAAGCTTCTTGCCAACAGCAATGTGTTCTTCAAACCATTCATGGCTCTTCTTTCTTCCAGTTGGAGTGAGAATCGCAAGATTCTTTCATCTGAATGGCAGGTCACCGTTTTACGTACGGCGGCCACTCTGGATGCCCCTTACGAGTGGGATGTCAACGAGCCTGTCGCTCGTGTCTTTGGTTTCACTGAGGAACAGCTCAATGCCCTGCGCAATCCCCGTGAACCGTTGCCTGAGGATCTCTTCACTGTCCGTCAAAGATTGATCGCTCGCATCGTCGAAGACCTGGCTCAACACCCCAGAGTGAGCAAAAACCTTATGTCTGAGGCCGTAGAAGCTTTCAGTCACGAGGAGATTACGGAGATATTCTTTCTCAATGGTATCTATGGTTTTCTGGCCCGTTTTATGAACAGTGCCAGAATCGACTTTGATGAGCCTATTCCCGACTTGTTGGACATCTTGAGCAAGTACAATGCGAAAGCCATTGAGCGAGAGAAGCAGTGTGGAAAGTAGAGTGGGAGTACTTAGGAGCCCTAGATATAGTTAAAATCCATTATTTTCCCATACGTCTTTTATAAGTCTATAATACTTAATATTACTTGCCTCTATATACTGAGACTGTTAGAGGACTGCTTGAGCCTACATGGTGTGTGCTTTAGCCATCGGAGTAATTATTGGTTATACCTTTTTGACCTTGTAACTCTAGGGTACTATTAAGTAAGTAAGTAACGAATATGGTACCATTTGGTATAGATACTACTAGAGGGCAATAGTCTATCAGGTTAATTATGCCTAAGTTCTATAATAGTGGAGCAGAGAGTAGGTGCAAAAGAATGGTGTGGTATTATCTAATCTTGTTTTACGCGACTTATAATACTAAGACTCGCAATACGAAAAAGGCGTTCAATACCCTGAATG
Source organism: Fusarium torulosum (assembly GCA_900312805.1). Lineage (NCBI taxonomy): Eukaryota > Fungi > Ascomycota > Sordariomycetes > Hypocreales > Nectriaceae > Fusarium > Fusarium torulosum. The sequence goes on from ONZP01000231.1 coordinate 147,496, forward strand.
AATTTCACCAAACTGTAAAACTTGCTTGACCGTCCCCACATTATCTGCAGGATCTGCAGTGACTACCTTCCTTACACGGCACTCAAACTCATCCCGGTTCAGGTCGTATCGAGGAAGCTGAATGGTCTCCACAGGTGGGGTATGCAAAAGTCCACGAGCGAGCAGGTCTTGAAACCAAAGCAGGAGAGATTCCTGCTGCGCCTCTGTTCGAGATTTCAGTTGTTCAGAAAGGCGAAAGTTTCGGAAAGTAATTTCTGACCAGAACAACATTCGTTGAGATAGGCCAAGTATTTCGTTTGCTCCACCAAGAGAACCATAGTTGACATACGTTCCACCATGGGACAATGCATTTGCGAGTCGCTTGCCAGATTCACCAAAGACAGCGTCGATGGCGAGCACAACACGACCCCTCGAAGCTGCAGCCGCGAGTTCTGCCGAAGCGTCGAGACCCTTCCTAGCAAGATCATCCTCCGTAAGTACGATGTCCACGCCCTGGCTCAGCAGATGCGTCTTCAGCTTCTCGAAATCGCACTCCTTGCGATCGCGCACAACGCTGCAGACGTGAACACCCTTGAGGCGGGCGAATTGCGCAACAAGTCTTGCAATAGTTCCAGACCCTGCATTTTGGATGATCCAGTCGCCAGGCTTCAAGTTGCGCATGTCCTCGACAAGAAGGTAGGCCGGCAGAAAGGCCATACGCAAGAGAGAGGCGCCAATCAAGTCCTCAGTAGGTGACAGGGGGATGACATCTGCCACACTGAGAATAGCGTGACTTCGCCAAGTTCCCAGCCCATGTCGACGCGGAACAACTAGGTCACCGGGCCGGAATTGAATCGCTGGGGTATCCGTCTGACGAGGGCCCACAGCTTCAACCCGCGCCACGCCGTCATACCCCAGGATAGGCTCATTGTTCAGGGCATGCAGAGGCTTGACTGGGTAACGTCCTGCTAGTACTAAGAGGTCTTGGGGGTTGATTGGGGAGAAAAGAAAGGATACTAAGATCTGATCGATGCCGAGAGATTCTGGTAAATTTTGTTTTTCCTGACCATAGTGAAATCCCACAGAGGCTGGGCTGTCGTGAGAGGGTTGAATTTGTGTGATTGTTGTCATTCTGAGAGAAGAGCTTTGCTGTAGTGATGTGGGCAAGGATGAAAATGGGCTCAGAGTTTGGTACTTGGTTTCAGTGTTGATCTTGTCAGTTTCTCTACCGAGAGCCTGATATTTATGTCCTTAGCCTGCATGTGATTACATAGCAAGACCCTGACACGGCGTTAACCGAAATGGAACAGCTATAGATAGCTCCAAACATGTGAGTGCGGCAGCTAGTTGCCGAGTTGCATACATGGATCACGTCAATGTCTAGTGCCTCTTAGTCACACACTTGCTACCCGGCTCGGGCGCTAAAGTTTAAAAAGGCTTATTTTTCTAGAGGGTTCCACACAGTGTGCTGCAAAGCTGCGGCACGGGCCGGATTCCGTAAATTCCTGCCGAGGATCGCTCCTTTCACTATACCCTATTTGGATGTTCCTGCCAAGTTTCTGAATGCCCTCATTTTCGGATGTTTTTCTTTTAATTTCTCCCTGATTCCTAATCATCAGCCAGCTCCACTAAACCTGCAACCCCCTGTTGTGCTGACAAATAAGGTTATTAACTTAATAAAAATTTCTTTACAACACCAGATATATTTAAGATTCAATTTGTAACTTTCACTTTGACTCTCAACCTTCAAGTCCAAGCATCTTCTTCTAGCGGCATTGTCCTAAACATCAATTCTTTAACTCTTAATCATGTCTGTGTCTCAAGAAAAACAGTCCACACATAGCACGGATGACAGCCGCCTGTCACCTTCTTCGGGCCTTGATCTTATAGATCCTGAAGCCAACAAGAGACCGAACAATAACGAGCCAGGCCAAGACCAGAGCCCTCGAGATGTTCATGGTGTTAAAGTTAGTTCAGTACAGAGCTTAAGTTATATGGCAAGTTTGCTAACAAGAGCTGTCTAGTGGTTCCTTGTTGTCTGCGCTCTTCTCTCCGCCTTATTCCTCTACGCTCTTGACAACACCGTAGTGGCCAATGTCCAGGCCAAGGTTGTAGAGACGTACCAACATGTTGAACTGGTTCCCTGGCTTGGTGTGTCCTTCGCCCTTGCCTCGGCCGCAACAACACTCCCCTGGTCCAAGGCGTATGGCACGTTCTCGGCGAAAAAACTGTTCATTGGCTCAACCACTGTCTTCATGGGTGCTTCTGCACTCTGCGGTGGCGCACCCGACATTAATTCTTTCATTGTCGGCCGTGCCATTGCTGGAGCGGGAGGCTGTGGCATGTACATGGGTCTTCTGACTCTCTTGTCAGTTACCACCACGAATGCCGAGCGACCAAAGTATCTTAGCCTCACAGGTTTCATTTGGGGCGTAGGTACTGTACTAGGTCCTGTCGTTGGAGGTTCTCTTGGAGATAGTAGTGCCACGTGGCGATGGGCATTTTATTTGAACTTACTGGTCGGGGCTGTTATCGGACCTATTTACTTCCTGCTCCTGCCTGACTTCAAGCCTCAGGAAGGTGTACCCTTGTCCAGTCGTCTGGCACAGGTTGACTACTTGGGTATTATCCTGTCGATTGGCTCTGTACTATGCCTTATAATGGCAATGAACTTCGGAGGGGTCCTTTGGACTTGGGATGCAGGCAGGAGTATTGGTTTGTTCGTAACAGCCGGTGTCTTGCTTCTCTTGTTTGTCCTACAGCAGATTTTCAAGATTGGCACTACGCTCGAGAATCGACTGTTCCCTATGCACTTCTGGAAGAGCCGCACCATGATCTGTCTTTTCTTTACAATGAGTAAGTTACACGTTCCAACATACTTCTAGTATTTAAGCTAACGGTACTCGTACAGTGCTGGCTACATTCGGCAGCTTCATTGGCATTTTCTACCTGCCACTTTATTACCAGTTCACTCGTGGTATAACTGCCGTTGAGACCTCAGTACATCTGTTGCCCTTTATCCTCTTCCTCGTCGCCTTTAATTTATTAAACGGTCAGTTCATGGGCCGAACAGGTTACTACTATCCATGGTATATAGTAGGCTCTTTGATGGAGCTAGTCGGTGGTGTTCTCATGTGTTAGTAACATTCCTTGCATTGCAGCCCCTCGATCAAACCTGCTAACTACATTCTAGATACTGTGGATGAGCATACATCGAATGCCAAAATCTATGGCTATACTATCATCTTGGGTACTGGCGTTGGTTGCTTCTGTCAAGCCGGTTTTGCTGTTGCCCAGATGAAAGTAAAAGCCAGTGAGATACCATATAGTGTTGGTTTCATGACAGTTGGGCAAATGCTGGGCATTGTATTTGGTACCGGTATGTCCGGCGCTCTGTTCGTCAACTATGGCCAGCAAGCTCTCCAACGCATCTTCCCCAACACATCTCCAACCGAAATTTCCGACGCTCTTGCTGGCGTCGGGAGCGGACTAATTGACTCTGCAACACCCGAGGTTAAAGCAGAGGCTATTCACGGCATCACAAGAGCTATCCAACTCGCATATGTACCTATCATTGCTGCCGGATCTATCTGTTTGCTTTGCAGCCTTGTTATGAAGAGGGAGAAGGTATTCCACTGAGATGGAAGACTGGCAGTACTGCCCTATCATCATTCAATTCGCTCGATAAGCTCAGCCCACGAGGTAGTGAATAGCCCATTTAGCTACCCGCCGGCCACAGGTTTGTTAGAAGGTTGGGTACCATGATAGGTGGAAACAGATCCTAGTTGTTACATTTTAGGTACTAAGGACTACGGCATGAAAGATTAGGCTGAGGATGGTTTATGACGATGGCATCTCTCTAATGCATTATTGTATCCCGCTCATCAACTCGAGCATTACATTAATCGTTTAGTTAGGAATGGTAATAGCATACTCGTATTTAGGCAATAGATTATTTCTCAACCTGCTACAGCCTCTTTTCCGAAGGTAAACCTGTGACATGTATATCTATCACAGTAAAATAAAAGGTTTCTCATCGCCGACAAGTTCCGTTTCAAAGGGGAGGATGTTATAGGTGGTGCATATCGGAGGAATGGTCAGCATATATATGCAAACCACTAGCATCATAGGACAAACCCATTTTAAGTGAACACTTTCCCTTGTCTAGCTAAGGACAACAACTTCACAGTTTTGGTGATTGTTTCATACACAAAAAGTAGACAACTCCAGTGGCCAGCGGGCCCCGAGTTCTTAACATAGTTTCCGCTGTTTCTTTTGGGGTATCTGATAAGAAGGTCCAGGGTTCAAACACTACTATCCTCATGTTCGTCCTTGTTATAGAGTAGAAAATCTATCTTATCCGAAGTTGGCTCCGGAAAGTCGGTCCTTGTGCGAGTTCATAAGTTCTTTTTGCATCCGTATAACGCTTTTACTTCGCCAGTTCCCTTACGTATAGTATATCGCTGAGTGGTTGTGGCATCAGAGTTGAAGTTTAGGTAGAAACTGGTCGTGCTGCCATCTCTGGACTCGAGAGATGAAAAGCCCAGCGCGCCTGAAACTGACAGTGCGGGATCATTGGTACCGACTGCAATCAAGTTAACTGTCTCGAGCGGCTCGGCCGCTTCGGTCATTTTCTTGATCTCAGTGACGGTCTTGGTAGCGACAGTGACATCGTCAGTGACGATATCAACAGTCTTGGTGACTTCTTCGGTGCTGTAGGTCTCGAGGAAGACAGTGGTCTTGACCGTCTGAGTGGCCCAGGTGATGCTAACAGTCGTCGTGACGGTCGTGGCACGTGGGATTTTGTCACGAGCAATCTTAGACACGACAGTTGTGCGAGGGGCGGTGACTATCTTAGCAGTAACGTCAATCCGGGAGCAAACCGGTGAGTATCAAGCCGACTTGGTGCATATTTTATCGAGGTATTCTGGGATGCGAGGCACAGATTGTTTCTGCTTGAAAGGCGGGCTGGGACGGTACCCTAGGTCATGATTATCGTGGCCCGCTCGGTCACGGTCCTGGTTTGCTTCACGGCCTGTGTCACGATAATGTTGTCTGTGATGGTCTGTACGACAGAGCTGGCGCTCATAGCGGTGACGGATAAGGTGCTGGTGACGGTGATTGACTTCGCAATAGTCGGGGCCTTATTGGTAATTGTAATCGTCTTGTAAATGGTGCTATATAAGTTGCGTCAGTCTTTGCAGAATTTAGTTTGAGCTGGGACATGTCTCTTGGGAGTCACTGTAATAAGAAGAAATGATCTGCAGTCAGAGTTGCGCTACTTGTTATTGGGCTTCGCCACAGCTACCCCAGAGCGTTTCATTAGCTAATGCCATGAGTTTGCAAGTAGATTAACATACCAGTATAAGAAATCCGGGCGACCATTACCCGAGTTTGGATAAGCAGCGTCAAGACCTGCGACAATTATGCCCAAGAGCACCAGGATTCCGAACACCTTTGTCTTTGCAAACTCAGACGATCCTCAATCCGTAAAAGAGTTGACAAAGGATGTCAAGAAAAGGGGTCCGATAGCGCAGCGAGCCATTAAATACAATTAGCTATAGTCTCCCCTGTATATTGTGGCTGCCACTAAGCTGACTTTTTGAAAGATGTTAATGTCCGCTTTGGCACTATTGAATTTCCTTTAGGGTCCTCGGGGTCTAGATCAACCTGAGTGTATCCGCCATTCTTAAATAAATGTTATTAAAGTGGGGTAAAGATTCAGCTGTAAAGAAAATGTGCAGGCTGAAGTGGAGATAATAAGCTGTAATATTTAATTATCGCACTATTTGATAAGTAGGGAGTGCTAAGCTAATAGTCTGCAGTATTAAGCCTAGACCAAGGGGTTAATAAGTAGCTGGAGAACAAGAGCGCAAAATATTAAATAACAGCAAACACGCATAGTCGCGCAGTATAAACCAGTCTAGCTTTCACTCTACCCTCTCACTTAACTTTGGTCGTCCATTACTCTTATCGTTATTATGACTAAGCCCAACCTGATCCTTTTTGCCGCCGCAGGCTTGGCTATAGCCGGACCGTGCAAACCCGGGAGCTCTATCGCCCAGACCTCAGAAGTCAGCGTTTCTTACTCGGTGACTCGTTCTTCAGTGGCCAATGTTGCAACCTCTACCGTTGAGACTTTATCAGCTTTGATCACCGACACGACCAAGTTGACCAATGAGGAGACTACAACTCTCTCATCCACTCAAATCGCTTCCGACACCACTCTCGATACCATGTTCTTCTATACCGAAACTGCCACAGCTGAGACAACAACCGGTTTGCCAACTGAACTCTTAGCCGACACGACTCTTGCTACTATTGCTGTATCACTCAGCTCAAGCGAAACCTTGTCAGGACTTGCTGCGACAACCTCAGCGACTGCTGATGAACCATACGAATGTGTTGGTTCCATACGAATCCAGCATGACTATTATAGGGCTATACGCGGCGGATACCTTGGCCCGCAGACTTGGAACGACTGTGCTCAGCTGTGCGAGGAAGATCTATCTTGTTATGCGTTCTCCCACAACTCGGCTAATTCCTGCTGGAATGCTGCAGCGGGAGATGTCGTAGCGCAAGCGGAAGGCCAGGGCTGGACTAGTGGTGTTAAAGGAACGTGTCCTCAAGACTGATGAGTCCGGTAGTATTTCTCCTTATTTTCATAGACCTTCTTTTCCTTACTTTCTTATCTTCGGTCTAAATACTTTAAGTGTTACTATACAAGAAAATCTCGCACGAGCATAGTAGCTTAGACAGTTTGATTTAACTACATCCTAACCCAATATAAATAATAGCTCTTAACATCGCCTTTGGGCGCTCTTTTCCTATTTCCTCATGGTATTTACGGCTTCTTTCAACCTCAACGTATGCGTTCGAAATGCCTTGCTGCCCTTTTTATAGCTCAGAAGCTGTACAACTGGCCTCTGAAATTGTATACTGTCTAGAGAACCTCTTCTCTTTCGTAGCCTTGGTTGCTACCTGGAACATAACCGGGCCTTGAAAATTTCTCTTACTGCCTGAGACTACTAGATACAACTGCTGGGTCGAAATGGCACAGGGCTTGCCTGGAGACTGTGGAAGGAGACGATTGCCTTGTTTATCATTCATACATAGGGAGGGGGCTATCAGAAGAGGGACGACGGTGAAATAGTACAGTTCTAGACATTGCGGCAGATTCTAATTACCCGGGCGTAATACTCATTCAATTCATTATCGGCGAGTGCCCATACATATAGAATAATCACGAACAATATAGCTACTTTCTTCTATTGGCTTAAAGATATTAAGCGGAAAGTAATATACACACTAATGTAGACAAGGTTTATAGACAAGGCACGTGCCAGAGGTCAGTCTATGGCTCTATAAGCAACTGGATCAAGCAACAACATAGTAATGTATCGGGGCTTAGATTAATGTAGGTATTGGTCCATGTAAACTATAATAAGATTCGAGCCTTTGCTTCTACCCTGACTTTCCTCTATCTCTAACCCTGAGCGAATAAAACAGACATAGTTACGCAGGAAGATAGCAGCAGAAGGAATAGATATAAACAGTTATACTAGTGTTATTTTGTAAAGACTATTATTATCCTAGATAGGAAAGCCACCTCCATAATTAGGGTTAATAATCGTTACACGCGAGGACTCTTTAGAAGCGCTAGGTAAGAGCGACCGACAATACTAGACGAAAAGCAATTATCATTATTCGGTACTTTAATATAGGGGAATAGGAAAATATAACTCTTGGTAGCACTTACTCACACTTTATCCTGATATTAGCAAACTTTCTCCTAATACCTACTACCTATAACATCCATAAACATATTCACGCAATCAAGTCTCTAGAACCATCAGCAGTGTCGATGTAGTTCACCTGTTTACACAGTTGATGAGGGCTGCTTGGGGGCTAATTTACAAAATACGACTTTCGTTAATAGCGAGTAGTTTAAAGTTCGCTTTTTGTGATATGGAAGGGCGTTAATGATAGACCTTCCAGTTTCGCCTAAGGCGCCCACAACCATCTTCAGCTTCTTCTCTTCATGGGTCACCATATTCGAGGCTTTTATGATGTGGAGTGCGATAGCAATGATGAGACTAAGAGATAAAATCCCCAATTCTTAATTAAACAGGGTCATTATGAGTGTAAAGCTTTGAACGGGTTGCATTTGCGGACTTGCGGAGTTGGTTGCTTCACTAGCTTTTGGGGGTAGCCCAGATAATACCCTGTGGCTAAAGAGGATTGATCAGGTCATAGGAGACCACTGACAATTCCGACACGAAGCCACTGAATGGAAGCTAACTACCGTCGGTCCTCGGCTAAAGATCAAGCCAAGACGGGGCCAGATGAGTCTCTGACGCCCCGGGAAATCCATTGTTCGGACCCCGAGTCATCATTGCGGCTACAGCAAAAGTGCCGAAACCAGTATGGAACGAAGACTATCTATCAGAACAATGGAGTACTACACCACTCTGAAGTTCGGCTCCCGTCGAAGCCCAGTCACGAGTTATACCTTTGGTGTCGACCTCATGGTTGATCGAGCAAGGTATACATTAGTGGATACACTTGAGAAGTGTATTCAGGAAAACGGTATGGAACTAGAGGCGCTGTTACTGCCATGAAGCCGCTCCGCAGGAGGCATGCTTGAAAGAACCTATGCTAGAAGTTGCTACCATGGTGACCATGGGAGGGTCAGGAGTTAAGTGATCTGATAATCGCGATGATTAATATTGAATTAATTAATAGTAATTAAATGTTAGCCCAGGCTTAAGACCTGTCGAAAATTATGCCTTGCCTAAATAAACCGGACGGAAAGGTTATTAAGGCCTCCATGAATACAGGCCCGGAGGGTAATAATGTTATCTCCGCCAGGCTTGCGAATATATTTATGCTGAGGTACACGCCTACTCGACCGACGTCATACACAGGTGAGGCGACCCAATAAGCCAATATCAGCGGGATACTACGCCTGCTACTTCTAGAGTCTTCTACTTCAGTGATAAACGCTGTTGCTAGTTCAAAAATAATAGAATAATATTACAATCGCAGGCGACAGTGCCGGGGCCATCTATTGACATACCCATACCCTTACAAGTGCTCCTGTTCGTTAATGCATATTGCGATCGGGTACCCTACGTCTTTCACCACTTCGACTTATATCTACAGCCAAGGCGATTATACAAAACGTTAAGGAATATCCTTCTCAACATGGGTGCTGGACTTTGCGCACCCCTCCGGTTCCAGAGATTCTAGCTGCTGAGAGGAAGCTGAAACTGGAGTCTTTCTATATTCGAATAGAACAGCTGTTTGAAGGTTAGGAGGAACGAATTTGCGATGTCGAGCGAATCTTAATAGAAGATACTGAATATGTGGTATGAGACAATGTATAGCCGCTGGATTACCTGAGTCTAATATTCGTCGCTAATCCCGATGTTTCCGAAAGTTTGTTTACTGGCGTAGTGGAATTGAGACACTGAGCTTATTATTTGTATCCGACGCCTTCGAACTTACCAATAATAAGAGCAGGTATCTAAAGAAGCTTCATGGTATCATTATCGACAGGGCATTGTCATGTATGATTTGGGGGCTAGATTTTCTATATAATATCTATTTTATATGCCCTATTAACCTCTTCGTTCGACGACACCAACGGTCTTGCCGGTTATTCTTTCGATACCTTATTAATCAGCCAAAACCGTGGTAGAATCCGAGCCGAATATGCCATCGCATTAACCTTATTTACCTTTTTTGGGGGGGTTGAGTTTTCTTTTAACAAAGACGGAGAAGACATATCTGCGATAGTGCAAGAAAAGTGGATATATTATATTAACGTGGATGACGCCGTCGAAGGACCTATTCCTTGGCCTTCCTTTCCACGCAATAGCCGCCGCAGCGATTAACAAGAATAACAGAAATCTTGCCAAACTAATCAACAGCCTTCGAGCCTGAATAGGCTCACCCTTAGCAAGCAATATACTGTTTGAGCTGTAAGTTTCATACCTTCATTTTTAATTCAAGCTTCCTTGTCGGCTTCGTCTTTCTACAGCCCGCTATCTTGACAATCCTTGTGATTAGTTTCAGAGATTCTAATCCCTTGCAAGCTGAGCTTGCTTATGACATTAGCAGTTGTCTTATCCCTTCCATATCGGTTTTTGCTAATTATGCTGACGATTATGTCTTTCATCTCTTCCGATGGTCCACAGGCTTGGAAAGTCGGCCCGACTGTGGAGTTTCTTCTAGCCACTTGTGAACCAGATACATCAGTCTCTCATTGGCTTTAAAAGCCATGCCGGATTTCTTATATATAAACAATATTGATCGCATATATGGAAATGCCTGTGAGGGCGTGGATTTTAACTAATATCCATCCGCTTTAATTTAGCTCCCGCTGAGAGCGCTATGGATGTCACTACTAAAACATAGGTTACGATACCTACTAATATTTTAATATAATAAAAGGTAGAGAAATATGAAAGTTTCAGCTTACAGAATGTCCATATATTAACTAGGTGGCGCGACTCTATTCGGGTTTATATAGTACCTTAGCAATTTTAGTATGTACGAATGGTTAAATACTTCCGCCTTATAAGCTAGGGGACTTAGCTATGCTTGCCTTATAGAATAAATGCATTAACAGGGAGATCTAAATTGGAATCTTTAAATAGTTCGCCTAGGCGGTAATAAATTATAATGAAATCGTTTAAGAAAGCGGTATATGCAAATCGAAGAATCTATATTATAAGAAGCTTGGTCAAGCCGGTTAAACACCTGGCCTTACCGACCTAGCACTCACAAGGTCCGGTAGATATTATCCAGACATGCTCAGTACAAAGTTGCAATTTATATTAGCCAGTAATATGAGTACTTCTACTAAAGGTAAGATATACATAAATTCGAAGTTGCCATTTTCGGTCGTCTGACTGGACTAGTAGGCTGGGACGAAGCCCCGATTTGTTCAAAGGATCGGAGGGGCACTTCCCTGTAGCTCCTTTACTTCCAAAGGGATAATTAAATGCAACCCTCAGGTTAACGAAGCCTACAGCAGACTTTTGCGGAGGGTGTCCCGAGAGGGTTGCATACAAGAAATGTCACAATGGTCGGGCGAGTTTTGCGGAGAATGCGGGGGCGACTCTTGACAACATTTCATAGTACTAGTAGTACAGAGTACACTCACCTCAATCTCATTGGTTCAACCAGCAACCACTTTCTGGTCGCTAAAGAGCAACCAAATGAGGTATTTATGCGAAGTTACCTGTGATCACCTTTTGCTTTGTTGATCGGCCCATTCAGAAGAGTTAGCGTGTTTAGTAATTGCGGGGAAGCTAACACGGGTCTGCCTCCTTAGGCATTGGTGTGTGTCAAACACACGATGATACATTGTTTCACTGTCAGGGAGTTAGGATTGAGGGATAATGGGCTCTGGGAGATCAAAATATTTTGTTGTTTTAACGTGGTGATATGATGACCGATCATTCGTGTTGGGCCCAATTTAATCTGGCTGGTATATATACTGCGTTGGGTCGCAATGACTGGAGGTATGAACAAAGGGAATCATCACACTTACCTTGTTCTCTCTACCAGGTAGCAAGATCATCTAAGGCACTTCTAACATCGTTACTATGGCAATATTCCACACATTATTCTCGGAGATGCTGGCGCTCCGCTTCTTTCCATTGCTATCGTTGGCCCTGTACGCCAGCACAATCTCACTTGCTGCCAGCCAGACCCGACCCAGCTATCACATCACCCCCGAGAAGAAGTGGATGAATGACCCCCAACGTCCGTTCTTCCTCGGGGATGAGTGGCATCTCTACTACCTATACAACTCCAACTGGGAAGCCTCAAACCCCGGTTCAGGAGGGACGGAGTGGTACCACATCACAAGCCCCGACATGATATCCTGGACTCGCCGGGGCGTAGCTATTGAGAAATACAAACCGAACCCTCCCAGTGGCAAGATCCTTGGAGACATTGAGACCGGAAGCGTCGTGGTCGACACGAAGAACACGGCTGGCTTTGGCAAGAATACTATCGTGGCCATGGTCACACAGATGGCAGATGGTGTGCAACAGCAGTCTCTTTTCTATTCCACTGATTACGGGTATAGCTTTACCCCTTATGAAGGCAATCCCGTAATGCCAAACCCGAGCCCGAGTACCAAACCTGCCTTTCGAGATCCCAAAATATTCTGGGATGACGAAGCGGGGAACTGGGCTATGTCACTCGCTGAGGGTAGCAGGATTGGTTTCTACAGCTCCAAAGATCTTAAGACCTGGAAATATATGTCTGACTTTGTACCTGGGGATGGCGACGTAGACCTGGGCACCCTTGAGTGCCCAGATCTATACCAGATTGACCTAGATGGAGACACCGTAAAGCGCACCTGGGTTCTCGCCATGGGAGCGAACGGCTACCGCTATAACAGGCCAACGGGAACAGCATATTGGACTGGAAAGTGGGACGGCAAAAGTTTCGTCGCCACAAACAGGCTCCCGCAGTGGATGGATGACGGGCCGGACTTCTACGCCACTGTCAGTTGGGAAAATCCGAAAGATACATACGGCAGTCGCCACGCCATTGCTTGGATGAATAACTGGGACTACGCACCGACGTTACCTTACTACGGAGACTTTGCTGGCCAGACCAGCCTAATCAGGGAGGTCAAGCTCAAAACTGTCAACGGATCCTCTACCTTGATCAGCAGCCCAATAACAGGGTGCGACACTGACGAATCTTCTTACTCCGTGAGCGGGAAGACCATCACCACGGATCCTGGAACTGTATCTCTCCCTAGCAACCTTGCTGAAGGTGCATATGCCATCCGCGCCACCATCTCCAAGAGTGACGGCGACAAGGGCAATGAAGTCCGCTTTCGCATCAAATCCGACGGGTCTTTCAGCACGACCGTCGGTTACAACTTTGTGAATTCCGAAGCGTTTCTGGTCAGAGACTCGGACGGTTCCGCGACAGATTCCCTCGCTGAGGGTCCGAAGAAGGCATATAACGCTATTCGAAGGACCCCAAATCCTTCAGGAACAAATACGGTCAAGCTGGTGATCTATGTGGATTGGAATTCAGTCGAGGCGTTTGTGGATAACGGTGTGGCCGTGCTATCGGGACTTATTTATCCGAATGAAGCGGCAAGTGGCATTCAGGTTGTGTCGGATCAGGGAAGTTTGTCGTTGGCGTCGTTCAGTTATACTGGTTGTAACAAATAGTTTCCAGCTATTTGTACAACACCTATCAACTACGCAGTGGAGAATAGGCAGAACGCAAACAGGGGTTATCGTGCTTCAATAAGATTTATTGACAACATATTACACTCGTTATTCTTGCCCACATGTAGGGAGCAGAAGTGCTGAGCGCAACGCAGAGTAACTCTTCATTACTTTCTGCCTAAAAGCCCAGCATCGGAGGTCCTTACTACCCGTGCTGGAGCACGAATTATAAAATCATCAGTCCTTTCCAAATGCTCAACTGTCACGTTCAAGCTTTCAAGACGGCATATATCCTCGACATTCCCCACACTTCGCCTTGCTATCTGGCTATTCCGATTCTGCGTCTGACTGCTGCTGGGTCTACTGAAAGGAAGCGGATAATTCTGGTTCATCTTGTATCGACTCAGCTTATCTAGTGCGGTTTTGAAGTCGTCCAGAATGATAGTATCGGTGAAACATTTGAAGATAAATGCGAACTTCCAGAAGGGGTTAATATAACCGATCGGGATAACAGGGGTGACAGAGAGAAGATCAACAGTGATAAAGATAATACTCAGAGACATGCTCAAGAGCAAAAGACCGAAACGGGGGGATATACGGATAATTTCTAGAGGCTTAAACTCATAACGGTATTTGATATTCCAGAAAAGGTTAAGGGCAGTAAAAATCCACCAAGGATCACTAATATTTATCAGTTTAATTGCGAAGCATCTCTGCGTGGTGATGCTTACCGACAGACAGCCTCAAGAGGTCGGGTTGAGGAAAAAAGGTGTTTATTGGTAGTATTGAAGTAAGTAAAGTTGGCATATATCTCGAGGACCCAGTAGGGCTGGACCAGTATGATTGTGCCGATATATATAGCGTTATTTCGCTTTGAAAGAAATGGCCTGTTCTTCATCCAGGCGATGACGTTATGCAGGTTCCACGAGATGATGAGGAAAATGGCAGTCGAGGAAAGATACCATCCCCAGGCCGGAGGGTCCAAAAAGGTAAAAAAGCCATTTGGCGTGGCCAGAAGGAGCTTACAAATGTGTGAGATGGTTATGGTTGTGTATTAATGCGGTAGCGACAGAGATGCTCACCTCGATCAAGATAAGCTTATGCAGCAACACGCCGCGCCGCATATTAGCCAAGGTGATACCAATCATGATGATCAAAGCCCCAATCATACAGCCCTGCGACCAAGCTTCCAGGGTGAGTTTCGCTGGGCTCACGGGCCATGCCCCAGGGACTGACATTGTGACACAGCAGGCTAGGGCATAGATGAACAAGAGAGTAATTCTGTAGGGGGAACTTGACGATAAGAAACCAGAGAATGGCTCAGTGTGGAAACGGGACCGTATTAATATAGAGATCAACAGGGCGCAAAACCATTGCTTTACCCCGCGCCTGTGCTGAACCACTAGTCCCCAGCGGGTTCGTCGAGGTGCAGGTCTAAGCAGGTCTGGGCAGGCCACTAATCTGCTCATCCCCATGGGGTTGGCCTGAGCTGGGCCTCAGGGCTGCATGGATGGTGCATGCAGCTTGTCGTGGGAATACTCGATGCAACGCTACGACGGAGAATGGAGTAGGGGGATACATACCCTTTTTTTACCCTTTGCAGTTTCTGGGTGACAGGCCCACGGGTCAACGGCCAACCTGGGAAGACTAAACTAGCCGAGGAGAAGAGTTTATCATTCGTTACACCTCATCACATTATAAAAGACGAATTCTAAGTAGCGCCACTCCACTCGTTACACATGTTTCGCGACATTAATTATATGAGAGAGAGCCCATCGAGGCGGCAGTGTTTCTACTTATGGTACTTTGTACAAGGGTCAGACAAAACCACGCCACCCTTTCCCAACACTGGAATTGGGTTAATCAGCACCAGCTTGAGCCTAGTGGTGTAAGAGCAATTGACTTCACTGCCAAAGCACCACCACTCGCGACCAAATCAATATCCTGCGATTCTTGGTACCTTGGAAAGACAGTAGCCGAAAACACCGTCCCATCGCTGGCAAAAATCTCAAGCACAGACCTATCAAGAAAGATATCCAGAGTGAACTTTTTACCATCAGCAATGTCAACCAACGCCATCCACTTGCCCGCCTGCCCATAACCAGCATTGGTAGTGTCAAGGGTGAGACTTCCAGCCTTCTTGTCGAATGTCAGAACCACAGATTCACCAGCCGACTTGAAGAGCGAGAGGGCGAAGGACGTGGCATCTGAAGAAGCGAGATCGAGGTCAAGGGTGAGTCTAGCGCTGTTGGAGCTACCAACACGGAGACCCTTCCGAGTGATCTTTGTCGCTCCAATCTTCTTAGTCCCGCCAGATGCAAGGGTCTTCAGCTCTGGAATCGGACGTTGGCCTAAACCACCATCCTTGCGGATGAACATCTCGCGGGTGATGGACTGCTGCCCAGCCCATCCGTTCACGCGGCTTGGCCACTTGGGACTAGGCCAGTTCGCCATCCAGGTAATGGCTAAATCACGACCTGCTTCGTCCTGGTACCACTGCATGGCATAGCTAGAGGGTCCCGCATCAACAAGGCCACGCTTCTCGCTCTTGAAGGTTTTTCCGTTATACGTGCCAGTCTCGTAGTAGCCAAGTCCATTACCGCCATAAAAAAGAACCCATTTGTCTCCCAGCGGGAAGAAATTGGGGCACTCCCATAGCTTTCCAGTGGTGCCATCACCGGTATACAGAACGCCGACGTGAGACCAGGAATCGAGGTTGTCGGACTCATACAGCTGGACTTGGCCGCTTTTGCCGTTCGTGGCGCCAACAGCCATCTTCCACTTATTGTCTGTGGGATCGCGGAAGACCTTGGGGTCTCGGAAGAATGGGTCTTCTCCCTTGGGAGGACCCGAGACGATGGGTTCTTTGGCAAGGTCAAACTTCTTTCCATCTTTGCTTGTTGCCATAATAACACTCTCTTGGACCGCATCAGGGTGATAAGCGAGGTTGATGTAATCAGTCAAGATAAGCCGCAGCTCATTCTTCTTCTTATCGACAACTCCGCTGCCCGTAAAGCGACCAGAGTCATCACTCGAATTGCTCACTTTAGCAGGATACAAAGCAACCGGCTGTTCTCTCCAGTGAACCGCATCATTGCTCTTGGCGTGTGCCCAATGCATGGGACCCCATAACGGAGCCGCTGGGTTATATTGACTGAAGAGGTGATGAGCCCCATGGAACTCAGCCAAACCCGCGGGGTCGTTGATCCACCCCTGGTAAGGCGTGTAGTGGTACTGAGGTCTGATGGGATCGGCAGCATAGGAGGAGCAAGCGGAATCGCTCTGAGGGAGTTGGTTTGCCAGGCCAAAAATGTTGAAGGAGAGGCCTTTGCCGTCTCCGAGAGCATGGCAGCCAACGCGGATATCATCGATGTTGATGTGGCCCCAGGACTTTGCCGTGCTACTGTCGTGCACGAGGATGTGCACCTTCTGACCCTGCCACTTGCTTGTGTCCCAGGTGATACGAATGAGAGCCTCATCGTTGGTGGCTGTCTGCTTGAGAAGGGGCTTTCCGTCTGAGTCGCGCACAAGAGCAACGTAGAGGTGGTCAGGGTCGTAGCCTCCTCCGATCAGAAAGCTCAAGGCAGAGCTGGCTCTGAAGGTGCTTGACTTGAGTTCACCAATGGCTTCCTCACCAGCCTGCTTGGTGCCGAGAAGAAATCTTTTGCCATCTTGGTGAAATGGGCCATCCCAGTAGGAGGCATCACTGGAGATGGAGTCCTTGCCGAACGCAGTGCCACTGACAACCTTCCAGCCTTTGAGATCGCCAGTCTCGAAACCTGAGTTTTCAGGGCCTGGATAACTCTTGGCATGACAATTCTTGACTTGAGGGAGCGAAGCTCCAGCGACCAAGGTGGCGGCTAGTGGGAGAAGAGCTGAATAGATCATGATGACTTGAGGGGGAAGTAGAGGAGACGGATAGAGAAAATCAGATTTGGGCAATTGCTTGACTTGTCCTGATCATTCCTTCATTAAGGGCAGTTCCACGGAAGCCTTTATATCTCAAGTGCAAAGCTCACAAGTCGCAATTCCGGAGTACTATCACTTTGGTGCCATGACCTGAACCGAATGCACGGATGAGACTGGAAGACGTGAGCAAACATCAACTTTCTGATACAGTTGTGGAGAAGGCATGTGGAGAACAGTGACTTGGGCTCAATGGGCTAGAGCTAGTTTAGAAGCACGACACAAGAAGTTTCACGCATGCAGAGTCGGGGATGTGGCGGGTTCTACGTAGAGCCAAAGCCATCAATACGGTATTATCGGATGATTCGGAGTGGGTACGATCCGCAGAAGATGATCCTTGGCGAACCGGTATATCCTCACAGCCTGGTCGTTTTTAACGTGTCATAATTCTGACAGAGCTTTGACAATTCTCGCGAACGAGGTGAAGCACGGATCAACTGCTTGCCCAAGCTTGGAGATTCGTCACTCAGAGTTGCCCGTTAAGTCTTGACTATGTGCTCGGTGCATTCGCCCAGTCTAAACGACCGCGGACATTGGCAGCAACTCCGGGCCAACGGGCCTACCTGAGGGACACTGTGATAAGGCCAAAGGTTTATGATGGAAGTTCCACATGTTGTGTTCTCCAATACAATAGGTCAGGTCAAATGGGAAATGACGATCAGCACGCAAGGATGTCAGGCAAGCAGGCCCAATGGTGGAAATGGAATATGCATGGAAGGACAGAACAGGCTTGACTAGGATTAGGCTATTGTCTACAGAGTACTCCCAACATGTGGACTAGCCAACTTCCGAGCCGTCATGATGTTATAGTGATCCTCTCGCAATGCAATGCAACCCTTCGACTGGAAACAATGCAGACGCTAGTAAGCGATGTATCTGCTAGCGGGTTTCTGGAAGCTGGATGGAAGCTGGGATGACGCCTTAATCACGCCTCTAAGCGACAGAGGGGCGGATGTTACATCGTGCTTTCCTGCCGGCCCGACAAAAGACACCCTTGGGCGATCATTGGCAGGGATAAGGTGACATTGGCCGAAAGCGTGTTGATCAAGCTTGTTTGTTAACGGTAGATTATCCCCATGGGGAATAACTTGATTGTGCGGGGGAGTTGTAAGGAAGCAAATCCACTTCTGTGAGGGGAAAGCTACTCCTACCAGCCTTCTCTCATCACTTAATGGCTCCTTATCTACTCCGTAGAAGGAAGGTATAACAGCATTTGTCTAAACCCAACATGGCCTAATGTCTGTCGATCTTTAGGCTTGATAAGCGATGGCCAAGCAAAGAATTCCGGACTATAGCTCAGCTTCAATAGCAAATAGCCCAACCCCGCACCCATCATGATGCTATCCCCAGGTTCGAGTGTGGTTACTGTTGCATTGTTACCGCCAGAGATGCAGAAGACGGTGACTCAATAGTCTAAGTTCCAGTCGGCTTCACCGACGCATTCTGGAAGCGTTCTAGGGTCAAAATCGCCCGGCTTCGCTGCAAAAGCTGCTTATCCATGTCGCGGTCACGCGTAATCCTTGTTCATTTGTAGAATCGTTGAACCAACAGATGAACTACTTAGTGGTTCAGGAGATGATTGGCTCTCTTCGGCGCCGTTGTGCTTTGATATCTCCGGGGCGTATGATAATGCTCCTCAACACTTCTCAACACCAGCTTCATTGAAGTTCAATCACAGTGGATCACATCGAATGGCCTGGGAGACATGTGAGAAGAACGTCTCCGACTCGTGTTGGTCTCTACCATAGCCAGATACGATCAAAGGGATTGGGCAAGTCACCAACACTGGATCCAGTTTCTGCATAGGCACAATCTCCAGAATCCGGCCAAAGATAAGATGAATCTCAAGACTACGAAATTTATATAAGAGGGTGATGTTTCCAGAACCAAGAACATCATCGCAAGAGAAATCCCTCTACTCACAGCAACCAAACACCCTATTCTTAACTATCTTATCTTCCATCCCAGCAGTGGCTCGGTATCCTTCATCACTTTAAATATGGGACTTACTGGCAAAGTGTCTCTTCCAAGGCCCCAGGATGAACCTGGCAAAGCATGGCCTGCCATCGCCGTCGGCTTCTTTGTAGCCTTTGGTGGTGTTCTATTTGGGTTTGCCACCTCCTCCCTGTCTTGATAAGCCCAAGGTGACTGACCTGTTCTGCAGTTATGATACTGGCACCATTAGCGGTATCCTGGCCATGCCTTACTGGCAGCGAGAATTCAGCACAGGCCATATCGACGCTGATGGGAATCCCAATGTCAGTTCGTCTCAAGAATCAGCCATTGTGTCCATTCTCTCTGCAGGCAATTTCTTCGGCGCCCTCGCCTCGCCTCTCTTGTCTGATTGGCTTGGTCGCCGCCCTGCTTTGATGATCTCAACTTGGGTCTTCAACGTTGGGGTTAGCTTACACACTGCCGCGACCGACATTCCGTTGTTTCTGGCGGGCCGCTTCTTTGCTGGCTTCGGTGTTGGTCTTATCTCTGCTATTAGTATGTACCATGTTTAACCATGTGGTGCGGCGGCTAACTCTTTTCAAGTTCCTCTATATCAGTCTGAAACAGCACCTAAATGGATCCGTGGTGCCATCGTTGGCTCTTACCAGTGGGCAATCACCATCGGCCTTCTTCTCGCCGCCGTCGTAAACAACGCGAGTGCGCAACGTGATGATTCAGGCTCCTATCGAATCCCCATCGCCCTGCAACTCGCTTGGTCTCTTATTCTCTTCAGCGGATTGTTGTTTCTTCCAGAAACTCCACGCTTTCTTATAAAGAAGACCCAGATAGACAAAGCAGCAAAGGCTCTGAGCCGTCTTCGAAGATTACCTGCTGATTCCCAAGAAATCGCACACGAACTCAATGAGGTTATAGCAAACCATGAGTTCGAGATGAGTCTTGGGCAATCCTCATATCTCCAATGCTTCAAACCTCCCATGCTCAAGAGGCAACTCACGGGTATGGGGGTTCAGGCGCTGCAGCAGCTTACAGGTGAGCACACCATGCGCCATGTTATCTTTCCCACAGCCTCGGCCAACCCCTGACATTTCTTAAACAATTGCTGACTGCTTCCTTAGGTATCAACTTCATCGTAAGTTCAGTGAAATTTACCTCTAATAAGTTTGAACCCAACTGACAATCTTCTAGTTTTATTATGGCACCAAATATTTCCAAAACTCGGGTGTGTCTAGTGGCTTTGTTATCTCAATGATCACCTCAGCCATTAATGTCGCATCGACGGTGCCTGGAATGTATGCCATCGATAAATGGGGACGCCGGCCTATGTTGCTGTGGGGCGCCATTGGCATGACAATCTCTCAGCTGATTGTCGCTGTCTGTGGTACTCTGTCTACTGGGCAATACGATAATGGCGAGATTTTTATTAAGAGCCTCCCCGGGCAGCGAGCGGCCGTGGCCTTCGTTTGCATCTACATCTCCATCTTTGCAGCTACTTGGGGTCCCCTCGTTTGGGTGGTGACTGGGGAGATCTTCCCACTCAAGACACGAGCCAAATCCCTCAGCATCACGACCGCTACAAACTGGCTACTTAATTGGGCTCTGGCTTATTCCACCCCATACATGGTCAATTATGGCGACGGAAACGCAAACTTGCAGTCCAAGATCTTTTTTGTGTGGTTCGGCTGCTGTTTCCTATGCATTGCATTCGTTTGGTTCTTCATCTACGAGACAAAGGGGCTTACTTTGGAGCAAGTTGATCAGCTCTACCAGGAAGTAAGCATCGCACGTAAGTCGGTTCACTGGGTCCCATCTTCCTCTTGGGAGAACCGACAGGGCCACGATTTAAAGGGCGAACAGGGCACAGAGCTAGAGGAAGTTGGCAATTGAGGGGAACTCGATGGAAGATGTTACTAGTTCTGGAATGTGGAATATTATAAGCTAGAGCTTGCCCTTTGCGGGGGCGGTGGTTGTGTCTTAGATTAAGAAGTTATTCGGGAGGAAAACAGCAGCCTTACCTTTTCGTATATAACCTGTATTCGGAATGATAGGCCGGTAGGTATTAATAATAGAGTATTATAACCCTTCCTTAGCCATTATACACCTTCTTATATAACCTATATTTCCTTTACATCATAATAGGATTACCCATAGGACGGGATAGCTATACTCAAACCTCCCTAGTCAATTAAGTAAACCACGACCCATAGATAACCTATAAGCGAACCTAAATATTGTCTAGCGCGATTTAAGAGGGGTTCTAATATATCTACAAGACTATAGTATATTATACCCTCGTAATATAACCTTGCTGGGAATGGTCTGATTAATTTATTTTATAAAACTTAGGCCCCATTTAAGAATAAAAAGAGTAGAGGGTACCTATCTAGTAACCTACTATGCTAAATAGGTACTAAGGCAAGGATATAAATACTTTAAGTTTATTTGTTCTCTCGAACCTATAAGAGGTGAATTATCTTATAGGAACCTTCTCCTTAAATAGGAGATATAACTCTCTATAAGTCCAACTATTTATTTTAGGAATATTAAAATAAATTACTATAAAGCTCGCTTTTAAAAAGTCTATTAAAAATTAAGAATAAGCTAAAAATAGCTATAAATTTAGTATCCTTTATATAACTAGTAATATAGCCTAAAAGTACTTTTAAAATAATTATATATAAACCCCATATTACTAGAAGTATTAAAGTATATTTATACTATAATTTATATTATATTTTAAGGTCTTCTACCTAATATAAAATAATAAGCCCAGTTAATAATAGTATAAATATTATTATATATTATATTATAATAGTTATAGCATAGTGGGATTTTAAGGAGGGTTATATAACCGTAATCTAATTTAATTAAACCTACGGCCCGAATCCAGTCAACCTTTGACTTTCGGCTGCCTTAACTTTAACTTTAATACTAA